>JAKCWG010000177.1:0-178353 GCA_021464415.1 Lonicera japonica | reverse complement strand
AATTTCATGTGTGCTATACGAAGATAAATAAATAAAAGAAAAATGATAAGTAGCACAACGATCAGGAGCCATATTATCTTTGTTAATAGTGAGAGTTCGAGTTATTGTTTACATTACAGTGCAAATTAATTCTTTTTTCATTTCTTTTTAAATGAAAGTCAACGGCAAATTAAAAAAACCAAAAATTTGAAACTATTTCAATAATTACCAAATATCTTATGACTTTATATAATATTATATTTTCAAAATTAAGGGACAGTAATTTGATGATTTCAAATGCATTCTAAAAGTAATTATTACCCTCCTTCACGTAATAGAAAAATGGTTTTTACCTACTTCATACATTGAATAATCATGTTGAATGTATCAATCAGTTGTAAATTTTCGGTTGTACAACCCATAAATAATTGACAAATAAAGTAGTTAAATGTAGCATTGCTCTATTTAATATAGTTTACAACAAAAAAGAACGATATCAATTTGCTAATGACCTTATAATCTATTTAACGTCTACTTTGTTATCGTAATAAGTAGGGTTTGAATTTAATTCACGTAAACGTGATTATTGAATATTTTTTGTGGATTATATATTTACACCAAATTTTGTAGCAGTGGAGTTTATTTAAGATGGGACAAAAAATTCAACTTACTAAAACTTGGAGGTTATTTGGGAGCTTGATGTAAGCGTATTTATGAATTGTGGACCCATAAGTTTGATGCTGGTTCAATGAATATGTATTCAATTCACATGACTTAAAGAGTGGTTTTGCATTTTTTACTTTTCACCTTTAACAATCGAATAATTACGTTATTCGGTTATGAAATATACGTATACGTTATTCGGTTGTAGAATATAAATTTGTAAAAATTTAAAAAAATTTCGATAAATTTAGATTCTCAACAATTAAATAATAAACATTTTACTCAGTTACAAATGATCTATAGCAAGTGTTTTTTTGGTGCAACATCACCACCCATCTTAAAAGTAGGATGTTATCTCTCATATATAATTTTTTGTAATTTCCAGGTGGGTGCTTACTGCCTTCCATGTCAAACCAACAACAATATTTTGTCTGTATCATTTCATTTCAATTCATCACTGTCTTCCCTGATTCTGTTCCTCTAGAACCTTTCTAGGGTTTATTCTAAATCCATTTTTTCTCTATCTATCTATCTATCTAATCTAATATATATGGCATCAAAGTGGGGGAAAGTATCTATCCTTTCATTTGAAGTCGCCAGTACAGTAGCCAAATGTTCAAATTTGTTGCAATCAGTTTCCCCAGAAAATATCGACTTCCTTAAAAGGGAAATTTTACATTCAGAAGGAGTACAACAATTAGTTTCCACCGACATGGAAGAACTCTTAACTATTGCTGCTGCTGATATTTGGTAATTCTTTCCCTTCCTACAATCAATAAATCCTCCATTCCATTCCTTTGTGTTTTTCTCTCATGTATCTTTTCATATACTCGTACTAGACTACCTGCACATGTGAATATTCGCATGTATAAATTTTCATGAGAAAGATTCAACAATTATTGGGTATATAACATTTCACCCGCTCAGGTTCTAGTGTTGAATAGTTAAGGGAGTGATTGTTTTTCTTAGCGGTTGAACAATGAATGCTGAGAATACAAGTTAAAAGATGTGTGTTTTTTTCTTGTTTAAAATCAGAATTAATGTGCGAATAAATGTTATTCGTTTGATATATATATTTATGTTGAAAGGAATATATATATATGGCAGTTATGAGTATAATACGCAATAATATCCCATGAACAAAAAGAAAATGATAGTATTGGAATAAAACTTCATTAGGATTAGTAAGTATTCACCAAAACATTCGCCTCTTAGGCTGTGTTTGATAAAAGAAGGTTGAAAAAGAATTGGAACACTACAATTTATGAGAAGTTGGAAAAAGAGATAGTAATTTGGTGAGTTGTTGAGTTACTTTTTGTTTTCTCACTGAAATCCAATTCTTTGGACAATGAATAAGGAACAAAATCATGAGGAAAGAAAAAAGATGGAGTTAATCCGAATAGGAAGAGGGTCATGGTGACCCTCGCATTCGATTGGTGGATGCAATAAAAAGTGTGGGCTCACAAAACTATTTTAATATTATTTTATTGTATCCACCAATCAAATGCGAGGGTCACCCTCTTTAGATCAGGGCCAACAAATTCCTACTCAATTAATCCTACTAAATCTCTAATTTATTTTTCCACTTTTTTATCAAACGGACTAAATGCTGAATCTTTATATTATTCAACTTAAGAGGTGCATGATCAGAAAAATAAAATAAAATTAAGGATGGTATCTTACCACTGAATAACCTCCCTAAAAACAAATACCCTAAAAAGCATTTTGTCATTTTATTTCATGATATATTTCTTTCAACTTTCCAGGGAAGAATTCAACGGGTTGTCCCGACAAGTATGTAGGTATGGGGATTTATGTATGGACTCGCAATGGCACAAGTTGGGTCGCTTTTTTTCGCAGTAAGTTGGATTCCTGTATTATGTATATGTTCAATAATCAGATTGTTACTGTGTTCTAACATTAGAAATAATGGTTTCTCAAAATTTGGAAATCCAGACTGGTTCCGGATTCTATTAATTATAAACAGCTTAAAAAAGACGCAGAAATGTCAATGGAAAAACTGGACACTCTGGCTCTGCATACTACGGTAAGTTAATTATTGGCTAAAATTTGCACCTCGACATGTAATTTGTTGTTTTGATCATTTGGTACTGAATACTGATTATCTTCAATTTGATGCTAATTTCTCATGTTTCTGTAGGAATTGTATCATCAATTAAATGCCTTTGCCAGATTCGAACAAGAGTATCGAAGGAAGCTTGAGGAAATAGAAACTTTACAACTCTCACGAAGAGGTTAGATGGGGATAAACTTTCTCTCTTCTAAAAGTTTTTCTAAGTGGGTAACCCCAGTTTTTCGAGGGGAGATTGCCATTAGATTTTATTTATAGAACTTCCACATGGATGTCTGATGACTTTAAGGTAGATAAGTACCATAAAAGGAGCTGGTTTCTATTCACAAAGATTTATTCGTTATATTCCTCGATCTGCTTGTTATCTGCTTTCAGTAACCATGTAATTTTTCTTTTCTCCCTTTCTTTAGACTAAATATTATGATAAAGTTTGATTTCCTCATAGTGGAGATATCAGTCCTATATTCTTTTTAATGCAATGTGAGGTTCTTAGGTGGGATGCTCTCTTACATTAAGCCATCCCCTGGTGTAGCAACACCCCCATTTGTATTGTTTGATTTTCAAACAAGAAGTAACATATAATGTTTGTTCTACATAAATGTTATATTTTTGGAAACTACGCGTGAAGATATATTTAAGAAATCCACGGTATGATTATAAAAAACTGAGGGAAAAGTAATTCACTTTTTAAAGCATAATTATTTGAGTCTGCTGTCTCCGTTTTCAGATCCGTTTGGACAGGTTTCTGTGTCTACAAGCAGAGGCATTTTTCGGTATAGAGACTATTAACTATTGATTGATAAATGACCCTGTCTAATAGAAAGCAGAAACATTTGTTGTGCATAATTTCATTAGATTGACAAATTGTTTTCTTGTACAACAATGTGCATGTATATATACGCATTGAAATCGTAAACATAAACCCTGCTAGCCTCCAATTTCAAGCTGTCGCCAGGCTTTTCTGGGTGATATCTATATGTATATATAGAAGATTTCACAAACTGCACCGACAAAGAACAAACAAATAACAGGGTATGGTAGTCAAATAGGAAAGCATGTGTAACCTTAGAGAGAGAGACAGACGAGAGAGGTCGCTCCTCTAGCTGTACGCCATATTACGCTAAGTGCCACCAAAAGATCTTCCGATGATAAGTTTAATTCCTCAATTTGGTTTTGGAAAGCACAGAAATTGCATCCATACAGGTAGGACAGCTAGATTTGTAATAGAAATTTTGTCTAGTGAAAAATAGGAGTATTTAGAAAGAAAATTAAAACAAAGTGGGGCCAATTGCTGAAATTTTTTATTGGGACTTAATGCAGAGTGGAGTTCCAGTTTAGTACTAATTATCACTTTTAACGGCAATTAGCTATTGTGAAATAACAAATATGCTATTTACTACCTTTAAAACAGACATTGCCCTGTTTGTGCCTTTCCTTTTACTTGTATATAGTTTGGTTTCTGAATTCATGATGGTTGCTGCTATCGTTTACATGATTCTTGTACAGTTACAATACAACAGAATATTGTTTTTGGAAAGCCCATTTGCTTCTCTTATTATTGTAACTGAACAGCTGTTCACATTGTTTATGAACTTAGTTTGCTGCTAATTTTTTGCATTACTCATGTGATGTATTAGCTTAAGGTGATCATCCAAATTAACAGGTGATTTTTGTTTGCTGTAGGAGAAAGTCTCATCATATTACAAAGTGAGATAAAACACCAAAGAAAACTTTTGAGGAGCTTGAAAAAGAAATCTCTTTGGTCTCTAAGAGTGGAGGAGGTATTCGACTGAAAATCATTTAATATCAATTATTGAATAGATAAAATCCAAAGTTTCTGGGGCTTTTCAATAATTTTTGTTAATAACTCAATATAATATGCAAATTATAGTATGCCATGAAGAAGCTTAATTGACCGTATTAACTAGCCGAGGGGATTAATGAAACTCCTGAAGTAATTCCGATTACATTTGCTGTTTGTAATTTTAACGTCAACCTTTTTGTCTTGTATTTTTCTGTAGGTTGTGGAGGAGCTTGTTGATATTGTCATCTTCATACATGAAGAGATCTTCAAAGCATTTGAAGATAACGGTATGCTAATTGGCTGGACATAACTTTTCATCTTTGTTTCATGGGAAGATCATAAGTTTGGCAATCTTATCTTCATGCATTGTAAGGCTTATTTTGAGTTTAATATTTTAAAAGCAAGAAGAAAAAAAATACAAGAATATTTATTCCATCTCTGCCTTTAGAGCTATCATTTCTACCATCAATTGCTTTTTCTTATTATTGAATTTGCACTATTCCTATGTTTATTGCTATCTCTTTTTAATGCAATCTCTGTTTTCTAAATTTACATGCCTTCATGATTAAAATTTATCACCAGTAATTTAGTAATGTTGATTATTGACTAGCTCGTTAAGTCTTGTTAGCACAAGTAATCTTCCAAACATGCTTAGCTCGTTAAGTCTCATTAGGTAGCTTTTGATTTATTGAATAGGTGTCAACTGGACAAGCCGAGTTGAGCTTGTTCATTCAAATGTAATTGAGCTCGAGCCAATTCAAGTTTGGCTGGTGCTCAATTATACTTTTAACACACGAGTTGGGCGTTTAAAATCTTGCTTGACCCTTTTCACACCATTGCGATTAACTTTCCATTGTATATTTTCCAAAACTTATCCGCCATATTTGTAAGAATGTATGAAATTATGAATACATTATTTCAAGCTGATTAATTTTATTCTACCCGGTTTTGTGAATCAGCGGCAGGTTCAACAGTGATTAACCAGGAGCCTCTTTCCAAACCCGAAAAGCTGGGTGTAGCTGGTCTTGCTTTACACTATGCTAACATAATCACTCTAATTAATAACATTGTATGTTCTAATCTTCATTTTTGGTATGAGGTAACTGGACTAGTGGTGCTTTTCTTTAATTACATTCCATTTGATAATAGGCATCTCGCCCTACGTCGTTCTCCGCTAACATGAGGAATACATTGTATCAATGGTTGCCAACCCTTATCAAAGCAAAATTACCTTACAAATTGCAGACAGTTGAAGGAAAGGAAATGGTACATTCTCTTTCTCGTAAGGGTCTAATCTGCCTCCAACTGAAAATTAAAATGGTGAAATATGTTTCATCTACTTGGCATTGAACTTTGCTCACTATTTTTGTTTAGCACATAGTGCTTGCATTTGTTCACAATGTTATACAGAAGAAAATATGCTTGAAATAGTTCACTATTTTTTTTTTTTAACTTTACCCCCTATTCTTAATGTGAAATTAGATTTACTCCCTAAGTCCCTGTTTTCATAATCGTTAGACTTTGCCCGCTGCATGTGAGAGAATCTCAAAAAATTACGTAAAAATGGGGGCGATGTCTAATTTTCTTAACACAGTCCTTTGACTTAACCCCTTCAGTTTTATGTAATTCTTTGAGATTCCACACATGCAGGGAGCACGGTCTAACAATTATAAAAATGAGGGTGCAAGTCTAATTTCACGTAACAAATTGGGGGCAAAGTTAAAGGAGCCCAATACTCTATCCAAATTCCAAATATGTTTTTAGGAGGATAAGTCTAATTTCGCATTAATAACGGGGTAGCTCGTAAAGTCCTTGAAAAAATATTCTCCCCAAACCAAGCGGACCCTTAAGTCTCTAACTCTTTGTAATTTTTGCTTAGATGGGTTATCACCGTGACGCCATGTTGATTATCTGCCTCTTGGTGTCGACGAAAATGTTCTTTTATTTTTCTTTGCATCCTATTTTCCCTATTTCAATGAATTTTCATCCGTTTCATCGATCTAAATCAAGCACTTCAAGTATAACTCTATTTTCCAACCTTTCTCTGTTGGTATTATGTCTTCATAAGTGATTGATGCATTGCTTTTCTGCAGTTAACAATTCCTCAAATCAAAGGCGAAATGGAAAAAACTCTCCGATGGCTTGTTCCTCTAGCTTCGAATACCATCAAGTATGTATAATGAATATACCTTTGCCATTTCAATGTTTCTTCTATGCTTATTGTAGCTGTTATCTTCTCAACAAATAATATGCTCCCTATTAAGTTTCTGGTACAGCTATTAACACTCCAAACAAGTACCCTAGCACTCCAATATGATATTTAGGGCTCTTTTGGTTCATGTTTTAGAAAAGGAATTGGCCTCTCCGGGCATTTGAGATTCGTGGCCATTGATTAAGACAAGAACTATCCTTTCCTCGTATTGAGAATAACTTGCAAATATCAGTAAACACACAAGTACTTTTATTAAAGTTAGTTGCCATTTATTATTAAATATAACTTTGTTGTAAACTTGTAATGCAAAAGAAAAATATTAATGTTATTTATTAAAAAAAAATAGGGTTGATTTCAAATTGGGTAGTGTGTAAATATGGGGGATTGGAAGAAAGGATTCTTCTGTAATTGTAGGATACGTTGTTTTGTTTGTATAGTGGTTAGTTGGTCGTATTTATTTTTTTGGGATGCTGTACTTTTGTGTTGTGTTGGGTGGATTGCCTGATTGTTGTGTGGCTCGAGGAGGGAGTAGATTGATTAATAAAGATTTGAATTTTACCAATTTTTCTTTTTGTCAAAAACGAATATATTTTTTTTCCATTGAATATGATGAGGGATGCAGGAAATTCTGCTTTCCTAGGAATCTTGAATTTCTTTCAAAAATTCCAACCTAATGCTGGAATCGTGAATGAACGGGAATTTAGGATTGCAGGAATGATCCAAAGAACGAACAAAATGGAACCCTATTGACACTTTTTATGCATCTTTAGCGTCAGTTTGAATTGATGGATTTTGGAGTGATAGAGTATTGGATTGGAGTGGGAGTAGTGACACCCTAAGTTCCCCAACCCCCCACAATTACTACTTCTCTATGCTTGTCACAGCTAGTGTTGCACAAACATTTTCATCATTCTTATTTCTCATGGCAATTGGGACAGAGCACATCAAGGTTTTCCCCAGACGTGGCTTGAAGAGTCATTTGACAGTAATGAGCATGTCGAAAGGACGAAGGCCCAGAATAACATCATGCGCCTGCAGACACTCTATCATGCTGATAAGATGAAGGTCGATTCATGCATCATCGAACTGGTGATATGGCTTCATTGTCTTATCCGCCAAGTGATTGGTTCTGCTAGCTGGTATGCGGGGACCGCCATGATAGAGGAATATTCATAAAATCCGAGGGGCCCAAATTTCGCCAGAGTAGCAATTACCATATCTTTTTATTCTTCTTATGAACAAGAAAAATCCACGTCATCCTTACTGTATGATGCTGTTAGTACTGATGATGCTAGAGTTTGTGCTTATGTGATTAATGACGGCTGGAGGTTCTCTCCTGTTTCCGTGGATTTGATTGATGTTGGTAACAGTTGGCCTAACTATGCTCCAAATAGGGAAGGTGAAGTCAGTGTTTAATGGATTCCGACTCCCTCAAGTAAATTTACTTGTAAATATGCGTGGAATGTCATTACATGCCCTGGTCAGGGGCAGAACTGGGACTCGGCAAAGCAGGCTCTAGTCCAGTCCAGTCCGATCCAATTAAAAAATTATAGTTTAAGTTGCATATTAAAAATGAAAAATCAAAACTAGTATGGCCCGGTCCACTTCAGCCCACTCCTCTGTTTAATCTGGGTTCGCCCATGCTTGGTCATGCTGTTAATTGGTATCGATCAGTTGGTGTGGGGAAAGGAGGCTGTGCATACCTAGATTCAGTATTATCTTTTGGCTGGTCTATAAGAACAGGCATAGAAGTAAAGATGTTTTGTACATATTGTTAAGGTTCCTGATGACTGCTGTGTTTCGTGTGGATATCCTACGGAGAATAGGGATCACTTGTTTTTCGGATGCCAGTTCTAATGTAATTTTGTTGCTTTTGTTGTATTATGTTGTTATTGGTTTGGTCGTTTTGCTTGTATATTTCTGTTTGTATTTGGTTGGATTTTGTTTGTAATTGTTTCAGGCGTGCAATTGCTAACTGAGTTTGCTTAATGAAGATCTGTATTTACCCAAAAAAAATAAAATTTGTGATGGTCAATAAAACAAAGTTAAGAATTTGGAGTCGTTAAAGTTGGGAGTTTGGGCATCCAAAAGGGTATCATTTGATGCATTCAGGTGGGTAAATACAACAATTTGAGGTTTTACTTCATAGAAGCTCAATTACAGCCCCCCTCTATCAAATTAATTGTCTTATTTTTGGGACACTTTAAATTAAGTGTATTTGTTTGCTAAGTTGGAAAATGATTTAAATAAATAAATAATTTTTGCTAGAAGTTAAAAATTAGGCGAGTGATTTGGTAAGTTGTTATGTTACTTAGTGATTTTTAATGGAATTCAATTTTGTGGTTGATGGTTTAGAAAATAAATTCAACGAAAAAATACGGAAGAAAGGAAAATAATTTACCAAATCAGTCATCTACTTTTTCAAATTTTTGTAATGATTTTCTAACTTTACGATCAAACGGATCTTCGAATCTCCTATTATTCTCTAGGATATAGTTAATTAATATACTTCACAATTGCAAATAAAATTTATTTTAAATTTTTGATTAAATTAAAATTAGTGTTTTCTTCTAAACTAAGGAAGGCGATATTAGTTCTTAGTATGTCACCACACCATGTAATTTCAAATTTATATACGCGTGGAAATATTAGGTGTTGACAATTGACTTAGTCTATTATTGGTTCCTCTTGTAATTAGCCCAGCAACTTCCAAGTTCCAATAAGAAACATGGGCAAAATAATGATGGATATATCCCGACGGTTGGAGAAGATGAAAGATAACATGGGCAAAATTCAAATATGGGTATTTTGTGTAAATATTAGTATTTTCAATTAAAATTGGATAACTGATGTGAAAATGTCTTTTGGAGAATTAAAATAATGTTTTTTTCAAGATTGAGATGAAAAACGTATAAAAGGTAACTAGTCCACACTGCCATGGTTTACTACAAATATACAAACTTGAAAAATGAAACCAAATGTTTTTAAATTACGCACTGCACCATGTGTCACGATGTTGGAGCGAGGTATCCATTTTACCTTATTTTTGTAAATAAATAGTGTTTTAGAGTAAGTTTAACATGCATTCAAAGATAATTACTTCTTACACATTAAAATGGTGAGTATAACACGCATCATAAGAATGTACATTTTTAGCGACAAATTTAAAATTCTTCACGAAAATTGCAATGGTTAAAAAATGGGTGATGAAACTAAAAGTTTTATCACATAATAATGTTTTTATTCAAATGTAGCGCAAAAATTTAGTTACACATAAATTTTTAGTATCAAGCTTGTGTTAACGAAAATCATTTTGTGTCCAGACACTAGCAGTATCATAGTTAGAATGACCACCTAGTGAAAAACTATTTTCTCTTGAATGCAATTTGTGAACCAAAATGACGTGATTTTTGTGATAATTTTTTGTTCTTAAGGACTTATTTTATTGTAGTAATTTTTCCAAATTTAGTCCATCCAGAAAAAAGATAATACAGGGGGACTTCTGGAATCTTTTGTCTTAGTTAAATTGAGGTTGCTAACGTCCACATGGCGAAGTACTTGTATCAGTCAAAACCGCGTAGCTTCCCCATACGTTCTATACTAATTTTGTTGTCGACAAAAAGGCTGAAATGGTGTACTGCAATACAACAACTAATTAACCTCTTCTTCATTCTACATTCATGATCTGCAGCAGAGTGATGATGCTGGTAGCGCCACCCCCAGTACACTTAAACAGGCCGCCGTTGGATCCGCCAGAGCAATTCTGCCGTCCCTTCTCCCTTGCTGAGATCTTATCCGCAACTAACAACTTCGACGAGTCATTGGTTATTGGGCAGGGCGGATTTGGTAAAGTATACAAAGGGGTCATTGACAATGCGGCAAGTATCGTTGCTATAAAACGGCAAAGTCATGAATCCAAGCAAGGAGATTATGAATTCAGAACCGAGATTGAGATGCTCTCGAAATTTCGACACTCTCATATCGTCTCTAATCGGTTATTGTTATAGTTCTACTGAGATGATCCTTGTTTATCAATATGTGGTCAACGGATCTCTGGCAGATCACTTGTCAAATCTGGCGACCATGGTAGAGGTTCTACTTTAGCTTGGGTGCAGTGTCTTAAGATTTGCCTATGCTCGTGGCTTGGATTACCTCCATACAGGCATCGGCGTTGAAGACAGCATCATACATCGTGATATGAAGAGTTCGAACATCCTTTTAGATAAGAATTTCGCAGCTAAAGTTTCAGATTTTGAGTTGTCTAGAATATGCCCAATTGATCAGTCATGCACTCATATCAAAACAAATGTTAAAGGGACAACGGGGTATGTGGATCCAGAATATATGTTGACCTTCAAATTAACAAGGAAATCTGATGTCTATTCTTTTGGGGTTGTACTATTCGAAGTGTTGTGTGGAAGACGAGCGGTGGATTTTAGTCTTGATGAAGAGCAATGGAGTCTTGCAAGGTGGGCACAATACTGTACTGAAAATGGAACACTTCATCATATTATCGATCCTAATTTGAAGTGGGAAATCTTGCCGGAATCTTTTACGGAGTTTGCACGAATTGCAAATCAATGTTTATGTTATAAGTCAAAAAAGCGCCCCACGATGACTCAAGTCGTGGCGTCACTCGACTTAGCCTTGACATTGCAGCTAGGACGCCAAGATTCTTCTGCATTTGAAATGGAAATTACTGGTACAAGCGAGGCAGATGAAATCATAGAGAATGTTGATTCAACAATGGTACAACAAGATGCTACCAAATCTGGGAGTCGGGACGAAGATAATAATGATGTCCCACCGTCTCATGTAAAGCCTAGAAAAAAAAAGTGGCTCAGTAAAATATTGCAACCGTTTATGTTTCGGACTGACGCAGGTAAGACCATATTGATTACACAAACAATGCTATATAGCGTAAAAAAATTCCAAAGGCACGATTTAAAGTATCTTTCAACCAATCGATATTATTTATCGATTTTTCTTTCTTAGACTATGAAATATATGTCTAGTTCTAATCTATTTGTGCTACAATTTTTTGTATGCACAACATTTCTCTAATTACGCAGCAAGTTTCAAATTAGAGAAATACAACTTAACCAAAAAATTCTCAAAAGTACAATGTAATAATAGTTTTCAACTAATCACTATTATTCATCGATTTCTCTCCCCTAGACTTTAATACAGATGCGTGGTGTACATTCATTTGGATTATAACTTTTGGAACACCTTTTTGACAACATAGTATTTCTTCTCAAATTAAGTATTTATTTGACTTTTTGCAATTTCGTGAAAACATAGTAATTTTAATATAAGTAATAGTTAAGAATATTTTTTTAATATTATAAATTTTGTAATAATATATGTATTCATTTGAAATAAGAGAGCAAGTTAATAGTCCAAATTAGGTACTAAAAACGAATTATTTATCATGTGGTCTATTCAAAAGTGAATAATGCATTTTTCACCGTAGTTTGTAACAACACACTTGAAATACTAATATTGTAATTTAAGTTGGCACATATTATGAGGGTCATGTTTTAGAGAATGTCTATACTTGCTTCACACAACTTTTGTATCCGTAAATAGCCTTTGAAAAGATTATCTACAAATTTTTTTTCTTAATTTTGCCTTTTCCTTTCATTGGGTGTTTTTTTCTGAAGACATATATTAAATCGGATCTTGATTAATAGATCTTGTTGAACTCTCCGCAAGTGCAAAGTATATTAAAATTGGGTTTGTGAAATAAAAATTAAGATATTTTAAAGTAAGTGATGTATTAAGAAACTCGTATATTTTCTTCTTTCAGGTTATACTTTCAAGAGCATATATTAATATTATTTGTATTATAATTATTTTATTTTGGGTGTTTCCCAGGTGTGAGGAAAGAATTTGAAGATTTTAGTTTTCAATTGGAGCAAAATCGGTTTCCAACATGGGAATCGCAGGTGGCCTTAGCTGAATTTCTCAACCGCCAATAACCCCAGGATTGCAGGTTCAATACCCAGCCATGGCATATTTATTTAGCAGCAAAACAGCAGCTCATCATCATGTCATAAAGGGAAACACAATCGTCCACAAAGAAAAATCATGCACATATTCAAGAGCAGCCTCATATTGTATATTTATTTAATGATGTTTTAGCAGCCTCATATTGTATATTTATTTAATGATGTTTTGCTTTTTGATTACTAGATAGGTGGCACACGTCATGTGAGTGCACGTTATGGAATAAATCTTGTAATTGTAATTGTTTAATGTTAAAGAGATTTATTTTCCAACTAAGATTTCAAATGGTCAAAACCATAGTTTTTTTTTATTATTTAAAAAGTAGTACGAATATAGGGGTACAATTAAAAATACTAAATTTGGTGTTATAACTGTTAAAAAGTGCTTCTGTTCTTTCATAAATATATACGGCCACACATGTGATGTCTGTCCACGTTTTATTTTCATGCAAGTATGGATTTAATATAAAATGGAAACTATAAAAGAAAAAAAAAGTATTGGTTCAATGGTAATGCATCTTTACTTTGTACCTAATGCTAATGGGTTCGAATCTTGTCAACTATATTTTTAAATAAAAGAATAAATATATGGGCAAAATATAAAGTTTATCGAAATTTAGTGTCATAACCGCTTTTGGTAGTTTCCATTTTATATTATGTGCATGGGTTCGAGTCCTATCAACTACATTTTTAAACAAAAGAATAAACACATGGGTAAAATAAAAAATCCACTAAAATTTAGTGTTATAACTACTTTTAGTGGCTTCCCTTTTATCTAATACACATATAGATGTATGTGGAAATTGATTCAACAAATGCCAAACTTGGTGTCATAATAGCATCTCTAAGATGCTCTTTAAATAATTAAAGTGCAAATTTTACAAATGACCACGTCAATAAAATGAGTTTCAAGAGGAGTAGTAAAAGTTGACGTTCATTTTGAAGAGCCACTTTTTCTCTCAAATTTGAAG
Source organism: Lonicera japonica (assembly GCA_021464415.1). Lineage (NCBI taxonomy): Eukaryota > Viridiplantae > Streptophyta > Magnoliopsida > Dipsacales > Caprifoliaceae > Lonicera > Lonicera japonica. Next base: position 164,621 of record JAKCWG010000177.1, on the reverse strand, counting down.
AGCGACTTCTCACTCTTCAAACATTACTTTTTATTATTTTATTTAATGTGATGTTACATTAAAGTGAAATGTGTTTGTATTTTTCAAACTGAAAGAATAATAATTTTTTAAAAAATAATCAAATTTGAAAAGCCTTTTGGAGTTATTCGAAAGTGCTTTTCAAAAATTACTCTTCAAAGTGCCACACATGACTTACAAGTTTGAAGAGTCATTTTTTGAAAGCCTCTTGGAGGAAAATAATCAAATTTGAAGAGCTTTTTGGAGTAATTTGAAAGTGCTATTCAAAAATCATTTTTCAAAGCGTTACATAGGTCAACAAACTATAACTTTGAAGAGCTACTGTTGAAAAGCGAGCATCCCCAAGAAGTTATTCAAAGGACTAAAGTGCAAATTTTCTGAATAGCTACTTCATCAAAATAAGCTACAAAAGCAACACAATAATTTCCACACACAATAATTAAAATGAGCTACATAATCAAATAAGTGAAATTAAAATCCATGCAATCATTTCAAACAACCAAAACACCATAAAACTTGTACAATAATTCTCCGGAAGCCATAAAAAGTAAGCACTTCAATCCTCACAAACACACATTAAGTTCTAACTTTTATCAAATGATAAACTAAAAATAATCTGCATCATCCAACTATATTTAACTATCAAGCACCACCTTCTTTCGAAGTCGTACATTGCCACTAATCACAAATCTAATATATATATATATAAGTAAAATACTCTTTCAACGACAACTTGACACGTGGCAATATTTATTACTTTATTTAATTATTATTTTTAAAAAAGGTAGATTTTAAATTATTTACACCTTAGTTGCTCATCTTTATTACATCCGTTACTAACCTTAACTTAATCTCATTTTATGTTTTTTTTCTAATATAATGACTAATTATTGACTAATATAATGACTATTTAATTGCTCCTTAATTACTCATCATTATTGTATCCGCTACTTACTTTAACTTAATTCCATTTTCCTTTTTTTTTTTCATAAAAAAAGACTAATTATTGAGTAAATTGAGTTAATAATAATAATAATAATAACAACAACAACAACCTCTTATTTTTTATTCCCTCGATCAAATAGACAACACATGTCAACAACAGAAAATTGTTAGAATAGGTACGAATAATATTCTTCTATACATTTGTTGTGTGTTTTTTTAGTCATCCCTTACTTACTTTAACTTAATTTCATTCCCCCCCCCCCCTTTTAACATAATAACTAGTTATTGACTAATATGATGACTAATTAATTGCTACTTAATTGCTCATCATTATTACATCCGTTATTTACCATAATTTTATTTTTCCTTTTTTTTCTTGAATACAATGACTAATTATTGAGTAAATTAAGGTCATTTGTTAATAATAATAATAATAACAACAACAACATCTTATTTTTTATTTCCACGATCAAATAAACCACACATGTCAGTAACACAAATTGCTAGAATAGGTATGAGTAATATTCCTTTATACATTTGGTCTCTATTTTTTTTTCTTCAAATGTGTAAATGTACATGTTAATTATAGGGTATATTGGAGTTCTTTTCAAGGCTAGGGTAAATTTTAAACTTATTTGTACATATAAGGCACTTTTCAAATTAATTAGGAGAATAGGCATTTTTAGACTTTTGTCTTTATTAGACAAATTTATAATTTACACTTTGACTCCCAGACTTGGTTATAAATCAAAATTTTAACCTTTCACATTTAAGAAAAAGATAGAGAAATCCCATTTGGTATCAGAATGTCTAGTTATCCCAAACTCCTATCCTCACAGACTTCAAACAATAGACGTTGTTTACATAGATGCCCTTGGGACTATTCCCTTGCTTCTACATTTCTATTTTTGGAACAAATCCAGACTACCAACCAATTTTGATTCACAGTATCGGAGCAAAAGGGTGTTTAACTACTCAGATTTAAGGTTATTCACATATAGAACATATACCTTTAAAACACGCAAAAAGCAAACAAGTTATTGCAGGAACGATAAATTGCTTAATAGACCAAAACCAATATTTATTATTAGTGTAGGTCGGAAAATACCCTAGAGGGGGGTGCATAGGGTTTTTAAAACTTAATCGAATTTTTAAAACGGATTTAAAAATATTTAATGTCTATATTTATCAAGAAATTAAGAAACAAAGATAATTTCAATCACAAAGAATAAATAGCACAATATAATAGAGCAAGAGATAGAGAGATTTAACCGATCGAAGTCGAAGATTTTTTGTCCATACGGTTCAGCTTGTTAACCCCTACTTCCGCACTCGGTTAGTTCCCCGAGAATTTCCACTATAATCGATCTCCTTCCGAGTGAAGATCAAACATCTACAAGTGTATTCTTTTCACACACTATTACAAGTATTGAAGCACTTTCAATACTCTCACAAGAAATCCCTCTTGCTATTATATGAGATACACCTCTCACAAATATGTTTTGAATAAGTTTTGGTGGCTAACACCAATGTATAGTAGCTCTTTGTGTATAATAAATTACAGATGAAGCTCACACTAGGAGATATCAATATTGATCAATGAATATAAGCTTAAAGAATGAAAAGATTAATCAACGCCTTAGCTTGTATACTTGAATAATAAGAATATATGAAAAATGGTTTTGTATGATCATTCAAGTTGTTAAAAATGAGTCTAAGAACTCATATATATAGCTTGAAAAAGCTTGTAGCCGTTTGTAGTGGATTTATTAATTAATGGGTCAAAATAGCACATTTAACAAAGTTCCAACGGCTAGTTTTTAAAGGAGAGTCGACTCCCTTGTTACTCATGTAGTCAACTACATGACTTCCATGTAGTCGACTACATGGTTCTAGAGTGGGTGGTTTTGTGCAATTTTCCATTTTTTGCATTTTGGCTCCGAAGTTGATTTCAATGCTTGGAGAATGTCAAAAATAGGTTTCCAAGACTTCTAATATAGTTTTTGTACCAAAAATCATATATATAAAATTATAGTGAATTTTTCAAGATCACTAGTTTTCAGTAAAAATACGTTTTCAAAGATAAAACTAGTTTCGATCAATCTTGACAAGGTTAAATTATTTTATGAGCTATATAATTGATCAAAGATATCTTTTACATGAAATCTTAGCACTCACTCAATTTGATGATACTTCGAGTCTTCGTGATGCTTGATTCTTTTGTGCGTATCTTCATTTGATTGATGATCTTGATCCTTTTTTTGTTTAGATTACTTGTAGAGCATATGGAAATCATTTGAGTTCATTTCTTATGAGTGGAAGCAGTTGTAGAGCTTGTATGAGAATTTGACTATATCGGTTTGAAGTCACACTTGGTTGGAAGAGATATCGGCTAATGGCTATCATCATTTGTAACAACCGAGTTAAATAACACTTTGTTAACTTTATTGTAATTATCAAAATAAGATTAATTGACTTTAAGGTCAACAATTAGTTTTGCAACAGACTCATAAAGATCTTCAAAGGATCTTATCAGACATCCAACTTCTGGATTTAGAGACCAAAAATAATACCAGAAAATTAAAATCTTAGACCAACAAATCCCTTCAGATTTTGTTGCAACGATAAGAGAAATCCTTACTACTACTAGAAAAACAAAAAATATTTGGAAGGAGCAAAATTCTTCTCTGGAGACAAGAATTGTCAAACTAACAAAACATATTCGACAATTAGACATCGAGTTAATGAAATTATCTACTAAGCAATAAAAATTTATAACTAGACTACATAACTATATTCCAAATATACAAAATATGAAAATAGTCAATTCAGACTGAAAGGAAATAGCAGGGGGGGATCATTCCTCAAAATATATCAGACTTTTATCAAAAAATAATAGACAAAATGAACGATGAAAGATTCTCTCGTAGATTTATAAAATCATAAATCAATAATGCTAATAAAGCAATGATTTGTATTCTAAATAGCCTAAACTTCATTTCTATATCTATAGTGGCCACTCAAGATTGTGATTATAATTTTGCTCAAGGTCTAAGAAATGATTTGCAAGCTAAGACTGAAGGATTAAAAACCTTTTATAATCAATTTGTTAAGTTTCAACAAAACTTAGCATTCTAGACCATAAATGGGAGAACCATTTTAAGACTCAAGAAGTTACCATAAAAGAATTCTGAGAAAATTCAATTATGGTTGAAAAACAATTAAGAGAAATCATGAATGGAGTAAAGGCCATTTATGAAAAACCTAGCCAGACTAGTCAAGCAAATCTAGACACGCCTCATATTTTGATGTACATCGATAAATTAGATAAGAACTTTAAGACTTTAGAAGCTAAACTTGTAGAAGAAAATGCTTCTAGAAAAGACTTAGAGAATAATAATGTGCAAGAATTAAAAAGATATATTTCCTCAGCACATAGTTCTCTAATAAAAAATGCTAGAACTATAAGTGAAGAATTATATACTAAAATTTATAAAGACCAGTTGGCCCTTAGGGAAACCCTTATTAGCCAAATCAAAAGACAAAAAGATTACTCAGAATCTTTAAAAAAATTTGAGAAAAAGATTGAACAAAAACAAGTGACCACTTGTAAGTTCAAAGAAACCATGTTTGTCACAATAAAAGAAGAATCTTCAACAAGAAGAATTAGAAACGATGAGTTAAATAAGACCAAAAGAGTAACTAGCCTTACTCCTAGCATTAGACATCAAAATATGATGATTCAAAGAGTTAGAGACTCATCTTCCAACATTAGAACATGGTGGAGAGAAATAAATATTTCACACCCACTTCAATGGAAGAAATGGGGATAAATGGACTGAAAATACGTAGAAGAATTCATAAATAATGGACAACTTCCTCCAGTCAAATACATATACCTCTTATGGGAAGGAACTATCCCAAAGACCCCTAACTACAATATGACTTACTGTAATAGGAATCATATCCTCGAAGAGAATTACACAGAAATTCAAATCTTTGAACCAGAATGGTTAAGACCAAGAGGAACTGACGAAAGTTTTAATTCCTAACCTTTGGAGTCTTCTAAGCACGAATTCAATGACTTCATAGACGTTAGAATGGAGTTAACATCATTTGTTGCTTAGTTGACAAAAAATAGAACGATTTCTGAAGAAATCTAGTTGGAATAGCCCAATTAGAAATGTCAGACAATATAGGATACTTTAATGTCATCTCGGCAGTTACAGTAACTATCCCAACAGCAAAATACTTTAAACTAATCTTATATGCCACATGCTACGAAGATTATATTATACCAGACGCAAATATTAACATAGAATTTCAAAGTCATATTAAGTTTTCTCAAAATGCATTCGAAGGAATGCAACCAAGTATTCCACAAGGAAGAGTAAATGAACAAATTCTTATTAGAACGAATACATCAGACTTTAATAATATGTACAGTATAAAAAATACTGAACCTATGAAAGAACATGCTAAGACTCTCTAACAATTAGCAAAATTTCAAGAAACAAAGGCTGTACAGAACGAGCCTTTATATATTGCTCAAGATAATATCACATGTAATATTAATACAGAGTTTACTCCTCCAAAGTTCAAGGCAAAGAGCATTAAAACAAAGAAATCAAGATTTAGAACATGGGAGATTCAACAATTGATGATCATTCAGAAGGAGAATGTAGTACAACAAGCATTACTAGAATATTACAACATGCTCCAAACTTTAGACCAAGAAAATCTATAGACAATCATGATATTTTGTATGAAAAAGCTAAAATCTAAAACTTTGGACAAGACTTAACATAACAAGAAAAAGACACATACAAAATTAATCTTGAGAGAAGTAAATCGACTAGATATAATATAATGATATCTAGCGAATTTATAAAAGACTTAAGGAGTTCTCAAGACACTAAGGAACCCTTGAGTAAATTAAGACTCTAAGAAAAAGATGAAGAACAATTGTTTTTAATTTATACAGAAATTCTAGGGGGAAGCAATACTAAGACAGAAGAAACTTCTAGAAGCAAGTTCAACTTATTTGAAACTCCTGCAGCTACAAATATCCCTATTTATAGTGAAAGTATTATTAAGACTAAACCAGACTATATTAAAGGGTTATCTACGATAACTATAGACTTTTAAAGTACAAAGAATATGGCATCAGTAACCATTAAGCTAGTAGGTATTTACCTAAATTTAGACAATGTACAAGATAGAAAGACTGCCTTAAAAGAATGGCAAGATGAGATGCACATGTGCTTTGCCTCAAACGAAAGTTGGGATGCAGAATCATGTAGAAAATACGCTGAGCAATCTCTAAATAAAATTGCAAAAAACTATTTAGATAGTTTAAGGACAGCAACAGACGAAGCCAGTATAGCTAAACTAGCAAGATTTAATGAGACAAGAAATCAAAGATCTGTAAACGGGCATGTACAAGTCTTTACAGCTGAATTCATTGGAGCAAGCTACATTGCCCAAGAATCAGAAGTAGATGTGGCAAAAACTAAGTTAGCTTTACTTAATATATGCAATCTAGACAAGATCAATGGATATATTAATAACTATGAGACATTGTACCACTAGATAAAGAAGTTCACTACAACTCTTAAAGACGAGTACTTTAGAAAACTCCCAGCCATCGGACCCATTCTTATCAATGAATATAGAAAGTGGCCTGGAGTTAATAATATTAAAGAATATACTCTTAGAGAAAGAATAAATTTCGCAAAAGACTACATAATAGCAAAAAAACGCGAAAAAGCACAAGCCACTTTGATTAAGGAGATATTTAAGATTATGCCTTCAATCAAAGACAATAGAGACATAGCACCTATCCATAGGGATGCGGAAGAAGTACTTCCAAGGTCCATAAAAAGAAACATTGGAAACAGACTTTCAAAGTTATGATTAATATAGACCCTAATAATAAAAAAATATAAATTTAGAAAATCGATTAGCTTTAGAAATCTAAAGGAAAAAAAGAAATTATTTCCCATAATAAGATATTTCAAGAAAAATTCAGACACTAGAAAGAAAGTTCCTAATTATAAGAAAGGTGAATATAAGAAACCAACATCATATAATTCAAAAAATAAGTGTTGGGTATGTGGAAAGATATGACATTTCGCTAAGAACTGTTCTATAGAAATTATGCTTACTCAAGTTGATACACAAGACTTAGACCTCATATATATTATGTAGTTATCAGACTTCCAAGTATATGACAATGCTAGTGTGTATAGTGCATACACAACTGAGTCAGATACTTAATCATCTTCTGAGGAAGAAGAAGAAGAAGAAGAAGATTTCCAAAAATGTTTTGTCATCACCACAATTGATGACGATGAACAAATATAATAAGATATTTATCTAGATTATGAATAAGCCATTTACTGCTGCAATTTAGCAGATGTATGGCGACCTTCTCAACCAGAAAAAATGGTTAGAATACCTCAGTGCTACCCTAATCCGAGCCATAAGTGTAAATTCGAGATGAAATGTAGCCATATAGACTTCACTTGTGATTATTGTTTTAGAACGATATCACTTGAATTATTTATGGTATACATTACATGCAAACTTCATTACCATGAAAACTGTTGGAGACAAGAATTTCGTACAATGTACGAAATCAAGTATGATCACAAACTAAACGTAGACATAGATAAATATTATCAAGAGATTTATATAAATAGACTTAAGAAAATTGCAGAAGGAAAGAAAAAAGTAGACGAATGTCTTCCTAAGATAATCCCTGATATTCCAAAACCTTTAAAAGGAATTGAAATCTAAGAACAGAACAATCTAGGAAAATGGACTAAAGGATTATTTACAAGCTTTATTAAAGTAAAAATCCTTTATTAAGATTATCCTAGACTACTCACTGCTTTAATAGATACCAGGTGTACCACCAGTATCTGCAAGGCAAATGCATTTTCAGACGAATACTATAATCCCGTCAAACAACTTATCTCAGGACGAGTTGCTAATGGAGATTATTTTGAACTTCCATTATAGACTATTCCTATTCGCTTCTAGATAAGGAATCATGAATTTACACGACTTTTATGTCATGGATCCAGCTTGTAAGTTCATAGGAAATCTTTTAATAGGAAATAATTTCCTTAACAAGTATCAACCATTTGCGTAATATACCGATAAAATATAATTATCTCATACTAGCAAGTTTGATACACAGACCATGCTCCTATCCCGAGATAAAGCATTTGACCTCATGCAAGTTAAACCTTCATGGCTGCCCCCCCTCAGAGTTCCTCAGTTAAGTTTAGTGAAATAGAGGAAATTACTACCCCTCTTAAGCACAAATGCACTTGTCCAGAGAAAAAATGTTATAAACAAGTAACATTAATCCAACAAGAAATTGTTAACCAGACTAGACAACAATTCTTGGCAATCCAAGAAATAAAGAAAAGAAAAATATAGATAGTAGATCCTTAGAAGCTGAAAAAGACAAAATCAAAGAATTAGCAATTCCTACGACTAGAGAAAATCCTATAGAAAAATGGGAAAAAGATAAAGCATATTGCCAAATTATACCCATAAACCCAGACGAAACCGTAAATGTAGGCACATATAAGAAAGGATATTCTCAAATAGATAGGGAAGGATTCCAAACAGAGATAAACAATCTACGTAAAGGTGGAATGATTCAAGAAAGTATTAGTAGATATAATAGCCTTGCCTTTTATGTTAAAAACGAATCAGAAAAGAAACGAGGAAAGAGACGAATGGTATTAAACTATAGAGCTCTCAATAAAAATTATGAGTTTGACTCATATAAAATACCATATAAGAATAATCTTATTAGTCTTATCGAAAATAGAAAGATATTTAGCAAATTTGATTGTAAGTCCAGGTTTTGGCAAATCAAAATGCATCTAAACTCCATACCGTGAACAGCTTTTAGTGTACCATAAAGAAAGTATAAATAGCTAGTAATGCCATTTGGGTATAAAAATACACCCCAAGTTTTCTAACGAAGAATAGACGGCATTTTTAGAAAATACTCATAATTTTACTTAGTATACATTAACGATGTACTAATTGCAAGTCATATAAAAGAAGACCATATAGAACATCTTAGGAATAGCTGAGTTCGATAACCATAGCATTATTATCTCTCATAAGAAGTACTTCAATTTCAAGAAGAAATAGATTTCATAAGAGTCCATATAAGACATAGAAATATATCTCCTTTAGACAATATTCTAGAAAGATTTAAAACTTTTCAGACAGAATTAATGATAAAAAATAATTACAAAGCTTTTTGGGATTATTTAATTGTGCTACAAACTACCTTAAAGATTTTGCTGGAAAAAGAAGAAGTCTTACCGTTAAACTAAAAGGAACCGAAAAGACTAATCCATTTAATTGGACAAAAGATGACATAGAGATAATGACTAAACTAAAAGAAGAAGTCAAAAATATCCCTGAACTTGAGATGCCAAATGTAAAAGATATCTTTACAGTAGAAATAAATGCGTTAGATAGACAATGGGGCGCGATCTACTATGCTTTAGACTATCAGACTAAGAAAAAGAAGTTGTGTGAATACAGCTCAGGGACATTTACTGATCCCGAAACAAGATATATAACTCACGAGAAAGAAGTTTTGCTATCGTAAGGGCAATAGAAAAATATATGCTCTTTTTAATACCTAAACACTTTACGGTGTATACAGACTATAGTGACGTAATAGGATTTAGAGACCTAAATCTAAATAAATCAAAAACTAATAGATTAATTAGATGGCAACAATCCCTTCGTGATTATGATTTTGGCATAATTCATATAAAGTGAAAAAAGAATATAGTTCCTGATATCATTTCCAGGGAACCCATGTTTGCCGAAAATCTAATAATATGTTTTATGATTTCTACAGATAATCAGATGAGACCGATGGAGACAGGAGGAGGCTCCAGCAAAAAGACCAGATTCATTGATCAGGTAGAGGTTGCCAAGTATCTACAGACCGCATACAACCCCCAAATGCAGATTGGCAGAGGAAACAAGCTAAAGCCACCAAGACCTATTATGGAGAATTTAGATGATGTGCTTATTCATCCAGGAAAAAGAAGCGAAGAAATTTGTAGACAGAACAAGATTATTAGAGGAATGTTCTTCCCCAATTATAGACCAGACCAGAGATTCCCAGACTTAGTTAAATTTATGAGAGAATTTACTAAAGAGACTCTCACCCTTATAGACGTTCTACGGTGGAATCATTCCAATAATCTAAAAATATAGTTCATACAAAATTTGGTTGCTATAGCCAGATTCATGAGGACGCAATGGCTTGCTATCTCTCAGATAAATCTAGCGCTTCCCAGGAACTTAATAGAAGCTCCTAGACCCTAAGACATAACATATGTTAGAGTCACCACTCAGTCGGCTATACCAAAGGAAAACAAGAAAAATGATATTGTTTATGAGGAAAAGAGATTCTTCATCAATCTACTTACCCTTTTAGAAAGGAACCTGAAGTAGGCAATAAAGAAACAATGAATTTAGACATAAACATTTTAGAAACCCTAAAAGAAATAGGTAATTATCTATTCTACAGATAAGTTCCAGAAGATGCTTCGTTCATCAAAGGATTTCGTGAAGAGATGCCTCAAATAAATATTTGGGGAAAGGTAGACATCTCAGTTAAGCTCTTTGCCAGCCAAGGACTCATTTGACAGATTCTCGTACAAGAGACTACAGACACAGACTATTTTGGTAAAAATGTAGCCAATTACTTTAAGACAATGAAGGAATATCTTCCTTTCTTTTTAAGAAGTTATTCTATTGGGCTTAAAGCAGGGTTCAACCGTGAGATTGGATGATTCCAACTTATCAGGTTCGCAGAAGAGCCATTTCTAGATGTAGAAGGACTCAGTTCAGCCGAACTTAAGCCCATTGAAAGTAGACAGAATACCACAACCTTAATGGCTCGTTTGGTTCAAGATTTAAACCATTCCAGGAATGCTACATTCCATTCCGAAACAATTCCCGCGTTTGGTTCAAGTTTTAAGTCCGGAATAAATGATTCCAGGAACAAACCTTTCCCCCAAAGTTCTCCCATTTAAATCATAAGGAATAAACCATTACCAATGAGCATCTTTTTTAATTTTTTCATGTTAGGACTAAAATAACACTCTTCCTTATGAATAAATAATTCTTTTTCCATCAGTGTATGAAAATATTGTTTGGAATTTTTTTTTTAATTACGCTGCTACACAAAAATGAAAAACAAAATTATTTGAAACTTTTTTCTTTTCTTTTTTCCTGTTGTAATTTTTTTTTAATTAAAAATAATTGTAATTTTTGTAGGATAGTTATTAGTTAGGCATGTGTAATTTTTGTAATTCATTATAGTAATTGTCTCTTTTGAAAAATTAGTAGGTGATGTTTTCTCATTTTTTAAAAAGAAGGATATTTTTGTAATTGATACTTTATTCCACTCCTATTCCCGGCTGAACCAAACATCGGCATGGCATCTTTAATGCCAGGAAAATAACTTTCCAGGAATCAAGTATTCCCATTCCATGCCCATTCCATTCCCAAAACTCGAACCAAACGAGCCCTAAATGTTAACAGGTCCTTGGGAATTCTAAGGATTATGGAGGAACTTTTAAGTGAAAATAAATGGTACACAGTGTGCCAAGAAGAAGACATGATCATCCAAGCACAAAAACCCTTTAGATGGAGGATGATTAGAGGACATACCAATGGCGTGGAGATAATAATCTCAATAACAATCTTCAATATCGCTAACATAGAAGAATGCTGGAGCAACTTCAAAGGCTCAGCCCAGACAAACCAGTAAGGCATCCAGCCCAAATGACTACATGACCGTGCAAACTGAAGAAGCTCAGTGACGTAGAAGACAAATAAGAAAACGTTAGCCTACCAAGAGAAGTAAGTAATGACGAAACAAGACTTGTAATTATTAAAGACCAGACCTGTCGAATAAATGGCATTTTTATTTTTTGTTTTTATTTGTAAAGACTATTAAATTATTGTATAAGTATATAACGATGGGGCCCATAAAAATAGCACCCGATGTGTATTATTGTAGGTATTATTTAGTCGTTTGTGTTGGCAGAAGAGAAGAGCCCCCTTTACTCACTATTCGCCAAAAGGCGTCTAAAGCTGTGGGGCACTTTTTATTTTTTTGGCTACTAAAACTGGATAGCTTTTAGCAGCCGATAAGAGGTAAGGGTCTGGTCATACAATTTATGTGCTTATAGACAGTTGCTATCCGACTACGGAGATCAATAATTAGACTCATTAATAAAAAATAATATTATAAATCCCATTAGACATATTGTATACGATATAAACTAGAATATTCCATATTATAGACTAGAAGCCTTAGATTTAATAAACTTCACGTGGAGACCGTTGACAGCTTCACAGCTCCATCAGTGTCCAAACGGATTAAATTGAAGTGAAACACTTAGACCCCCTCCACCAAGTGAACCAGACAGTGATTCACCAACAGAAGAACCATTAGATAATTTTAATACAGATGATAATAGAAACTCAGATATAGACAATATAAATTGGTCAGACTAATTTCTTATCCTTAAAACATTTAAGGGTAGAAAGAATTAATTTAAGAAAGATTAGGGTAAGAACTTGTAATTATAAGTGGTTCCATTACATAAAGACATAGTAGTCCAAGTGGTCCCTTGGTCAAACAACCCTGTTTACCTAAATAAGATTAAAACTATCTTATTTACTTAAATAAGTATAAAAAGAACCCCATTTTGCAAGAAAGACGGTATATCGAAAAAGATGGATTTATGATTTTTTTCTAATACACAATATATGTTTCAACAAAGAAATGTGATACACTAAAAAATATCTTACAATTTTATATTTCAAAAGTACAAATTTGACAATTATAATATCACCATCTATCCAATTTCATACCTATAATTAACATATATATTTTCAAAAATATTTACTATTTAAAATAATATACCTAATATACTTAATATACTAAATATACTATTTCAATCCATTCTATTTAATTTCTCACCATATAATCACCTTTTATCTTTTTTCACTCTCTCTCCCACCATTATATTAAAATCACCATTACACCTTTTTCCACCATCATATTAAATCACTATTAGAGCCCTCTTCCACCATTATATTAAAATCACCATTAAGTAATTATCGATTAGTATTTAATAACATTCATTCTAGTAACCATATAAAAATGGCTCCCCAAAATCCTAATTTGTTGCATATCATTTTCTGATCAAAAGCTCCTCAAGTTAATATTTTATTTCAATTTATGTTAAACAATTTAGTTTTGATTTTTCCTTCCCACTGTATCCTCATAATTTCTTTTCCTTTTGAATGTTTTTGAAGTTTTCAAGTTATTCATAAAATATTATTTTCTTCCACTCCATCGATGGTTTATTTTTTTCAAGGTTAGTTATATCTACATTTTTTCCTCTTTGAATGTTTTCCCACTTTAGAAGTTTCATACTCAATATTTGAATTTTCTCTAAATAGTCACAAGACTGACTTCTAATGATTTATCAAAATTTTAATGAATCTATACAAAAAAAATTCTATTAAAATAAATATATTTTGTATTGAAATTGTCAATAATTTCAAATTATTATTAGTTACATTTTGATTTAGTAATTTTTTAAAAAATATGTCCTTAAATTTTTTATTTTATTTTTCTAAAAATTAATATAATTTTTTTTATTTTTTTTAAAAAACTGCTCTAATGTCCCTTAAACTATTGGTCAAGTATCACTTTGACCATTAAACTATAAAACGTTCCACTTTAACCCTTAAATTATTAGCGAAACTCATTTCGACCCTTTCGTCCAATTTTTCTGTTAAAATTTAAATGAATTAGGTCATGTGCCGTGCACACATGACCTATTTTAAGGACATAAATGCCATTTTTTTTACATTGGTTCAAAAGAAAAAGAGTAATAGATACTATGGATCAAAAGGTTTGGTTTCTTAAGATTATAATTATAATAAAAAAATTCAATAAAATAATTCTTAAAACCTAATATGATGAGAAAATTAATCATAATTTTCCTACAACTCGCAATCAATCACACATTTTAGTAAGAACAAAATCTAGCGAAAATTGAAACCAAAAATTTTAAATCAATGAGAGCACAAACAAATCAAATAGAAAACAAACAATATAACATATGTTTATGTGGATCCCATAGTGGATTCATCGGCAATTTGATTAAATTTTTGGGTTTGAGATTCGGAGGTTGTGGGGAGAGGACGAGAGCTGGGAGATGATTTGGCGAAGAGGAAGAGGCAGGTTAGGGTTTTGGAGGGGATTTTGGTTGTCATTGTTTTTTTTGATTAAAGAGTATGTGTGTGTGTTTATGTGAGATGGAGAAGGATTTGAGCTTTCCGTCGTAAGGTTTGTGGTGAGGAGATAGGGAAGTGGCGTGGTGTCTCTCTCTGTTTTTTTTGGTTTTCTTTTCCTTTTTCTTCTTTCTATTATAATAATTTATGAGTAACGATACATGTGTCTGAAGAGCATATGATGAATATTTAAATATAAAAATAATAAAAGTTCAGCATGTATTTAATGTCACATTAATTTTCATGGAAGTCATAATTTCTTTATATATTTAAGTATCTAACATGTGCCTTTAGGGCACATGTTATCACTATCCATAATTTATTACAAAACACTTTAATTTTTATTTTTTTTTATCTAATTAGAATGACATTTTACCATTGATTCCATCCAACTTAAAAGTAAAATTGGATGGAATAATTAAAATGAGTCTCATTAATAATTTAAAAATCAAAGTAAAATATTTTATAACTTAGTGGTTAAAGTGATAGTGCACTAATAATTCAAAGACCACTAAAATAATTTATTCAAAAATATTAACGTATTTGGCTTAATTCGCACTCCACGCATCACGTGGATTGAAGATTATTTTATAAGCATATTAAGGTATACTCGTATCATATGGCACAGTGAAATAATAGGATAAAAAAGGTAACGTGCGAAAAATCTAAATCGATAAATATCAATTAGTCTATTTTAAGCTTATTGTCTAACGTAGTCTAATGTTTTGAACAACCGAAATATAAGTTCAATCTATTTTCATTCTTAAGAAACAAAATGTAGGTTCAATATATTTTAATCATATTTTGATCTCGACAAAATTAACTTAATGCTAGATGTGAAAATAATCAAATAATTTTTCTTTATTTTTTTTTACATAATTCTATAGTCATGATGGATTTTATTTAATTGATATTGATCAGTAGATTTTAAATATTATTTTTTTATTAAATTTTAATTTTTTTCTTTTAAGTTATAGCATTTTTAATATAGACAAAATTATTAGTGTGTGAGAGTTTATTGTGTGTATATTATTGATGTGATTTTTTTAACTTTAATGTGACATCTTGATGTGTATATAAAATTTATCCAAAGGTGTAGAATTAATGCATACCATAACGTGCATATTTTTAACTATTAGATTCTTATACTTTTTGGAGAAAGTTTTTGGTAAAATATAGTGTTTTATACTATAGATTGGAATCCTTACGGAACAGAACAAAGCCTTTATTTTGGTGGGTGCTATTTATACTTTACAAAACATTTAGTAACACTCTATTTTTCATTCGCTCAATGACAAATAAATAAGTGTATGTTACTCGCCTAATGACAAGCGAGTAATTGCATGTTACTCGCCTGATGTAATTACATGTTACTTGCTTGATTGCATGTTACTCGCTTGATAACAAGTGAATAAAAATTTCAATGACTCACATGCTTGCCATCGGACGAATAATATATACTTACTTGTTTATTATCCGACAAATAAAATATGAAATAAAATCAAATATTTGATGGTGTACAAATGACAGCCACCTTTATTTTTAGGGTAAAAAACAATAAACCCCCTCAAATTATCATTTTTTTGTACTAAACCCCACCATCTTCTAAAAGTGATATTAAACCTCCTTAAACTATTAGATGTTATCACTTAAACCTCAAAATTACATAAATGCCCTTGTACAAAGTTTGGTAAAAAACACTAAACCCCCTCAAATTATCACTTTTTGGCACTAAACCCCCTAAACTATCACAACTTGACACTTTACCCCATAATTTATAAAAAGATATTTATGTAATTTTGAGGGTTAAGTGATAACGTCTAATAATTTAAGAGGCTTTAATGTCACTTTTAAAAAATGAGAGAGTTTAGTGTAAAAAGGTAATACTTTGAAAGGGTTTAGCGTTTTTTACGCTTATTTTTATATTAGTTTTTTTGTTTTTTCCGTGGAATTGTAACCAGAAAATTGGAAATATATACAAAATCTGAGCAGTGTACTCCCATCTACTTAAATTGTAATTGTGATAATACAGAATCCCTTTCATGAATTTTTAAAAACCAACTTGTCATATTCATATTTTAACCCGATGTTCAGTGTCTAGCCCGAATCTTAGAATTTAGAAAGGAAACAAATATACTAGTTTGATTGTTTGAAGAAGTTTATATCGGAATCGTCGACTGCCTTGACAAAATCCCATTTCCTTGATTTCCCATTTTTTTTTCTTTCCCCGGCGGAATGGACTCTGCCGATTCCGCCCCTTCTGATCTCCCTCCCCCACCGTTCCCGCCACCCACGACACCTCTAAGGTATATATATATACATATATGTATAAATCTTTTTTGTTTTTTGTCATGTCCCTAGCTCTATTCCCTTTCTGTCTTTAACTCCTGATATGGATGTTAAAAAACAATTTCTTCCTCAATTCCCTTTCTTTTTATCAACTTCAACTTCTCATATCGATGTTAAGGAGTAATTTCCCCGCTCAATTTGTATGAATTGAGATTATGTTGTTTGTGTCTTTATTCAGTGATCTTAGACTTTCAGATGCCTATTTTTCTGTATCTTCCCTTTGTCAACGAATGATGATTTAGAGTTTTTCAATCTCTTCATATGAACTGTTACTTAATGGAAGAAGAAGAAGACGAAGAAGAAGAGAGTACAATTATCTTGGACTTAATCCTGAGAAATCTTGAGAATTTACTAGCACTAGTGATTGAAAATAAAAAAAAAAATCCAATAGTTACAAATAAATTTATAGAAAAAAGGGCTAAAAAATTTGTTATACTTATAACCCAAAAGCATGTATTTATGTAAGGGTGAAAGATGGTTGAAAAAAAGGGGTGAAAAAAAATGCAAATAAAAGGGGGGAAAAACAACGAGGAACCTGATAATCGAGGAGAGACCAGAGCAAGCAGAGAGGGACAGCCAAGAGCCGAGCTAGAGTTTTTCCGCAGCCAAGAGCAAGCGTGTTAGTATCCATTATTGGAGGGAGCAAAACAAGAAAATCGGGATCCTCCCCTTGGCCAAAGTTGTTTTTCTTTTTTTAATATTTTATGTTTTGAGTAGAGTAAAATTCTTGCACGGTGACTCACCGAGTCAACTCGGGCGTACATAAGAATCACGCACAAATCCAATGAATGCACAACAAACATATACAGAAAGCTGATCGATCTTGAATCTAATAAAAATGCTCGCTCGCTCGAATCAATCAGAGTCCTCAATTTGCGAATTACGAGGTCTCTCTGATTTCTTCAACAACCGAGCTAACCCCTTAAGATTTTGACTAGTCTTCTTCTAATGCACTCTATTCATCTCGATCCAACATGTATCAATTCTATATATATTGTAATTATGTATTTCTTCACATAGTTCATCTAATTCCCCTTTTATTGTTTATTGAATCGATGGTTTTGATTACGGAAAATGCGAAATGAATTGTTCTTTTATTATAAACCTCTTGTTGTGAATTGTGAAATGTACGAGATCTGATCTGACATAGAAATTAGGGTTGGTCTGTGCAATTATTTAGCGCTTTGGTGTTTGAACTGGCATTGATTGGCTATATCATTTTGTAACATATTTAGGCTTCGTTTGATAACAAGTTAGAAAATGATGGCAAAAGTTCCTTTTACATTTTTGTGGAGATAGAAGATTATCTAGTCATAAAAATAAGCACGAGATTGAGAGCATCTCATTAAATTACTCATCTCGCCTTCTAACTTCTCCTCAAAGTAATTGTCTTTTACAATCATTTTCCTACTTTGTTATCAAACGGAGCCTTAGGCACTGTTTGATTCTAATCGATGCGGTGTTTGGGACAAAATTGGGCTGGGATAGAGTTTGAGTAATTCTATTTCAATACTTTCTTCATATTTTGGTTCTTCCTGATTTTTTAGAGGCACAAAGGAAATGTGATTCTAAAGGTCCTTTTCCCCTTTCCCATCTCCATATACCGGACAAAGCGTAAGTTTACTTTGCATTTATTAAATGGTCGTTACGTTGCTTGTTGGTTTCATTCTGATTTTAAAAATAGGAGTGTTTGGAGGTCTAAAGTTATTCTGTAAATAGAGAAACTTGGTTACCTGGATCACCTAGATGAGCGTTCGTAATCCGACACAAAGCAACCCGTCCTGGAATGTTTCACTATACAAAGTTTCTTTGTTATGTTAGTGTTGAGCTGTATTTAGTTTCCTGGATTGGGTGGATTATTCCCATCTTTATCCAATATTCAGGTTCATAGTTCTCTACATGTTACTGTTTGTGGTACAAAATCAAGCTGGTAGCATGAATAATTCATAGTGGACACTAACTTGAGTAGTCCAAAAGGAAATTTTTATGAAATGTATTGATATTGATAGTTGTAATTTTACAAAGACTATTAAAATGAGTTTAAATAGCTGAAAAGATGAAGGCTAACTAAACTAAATTTGGTTAATCTGACCAAAACAATAATGACATTAAGGCTCCGTTTAATAGGAACATGGAAAATGAAAAAAAAAATAACTAATTTAGTTGAGAAGACGGAAAATAAGTTGAGGATGGAGGACATATGATCACAAAAATGAGCATGAGATGGAGAGGATCTCACCACATCCCTAAACTTATTTTCCATCTTCTCACCCAAATTAGTTGTTTTTATTATCATTTTCCATGTTATCAAACGGAGCCTTTTGTGTTTTGTGGAAAAAAAAATTCTTTGGGTGGGAATTTCTTCACCCCCACCCAAAGAATTTTTTTCCATGGAAGAAGCAAGATTTAATCTCACCACATCCCTTATTCTCCAACTTCTCACAAAAATACATTGTTTTTCCTACTATTTTCAATCTTGTTATCAAATGGAGCCTTAATGCCTCAATCAATTGAATTGTTTAACTATGGAATATTTGACCAAGACTACAAACAATACTAAGGTTTAGTAAGATCCATTAATAAATCTCATCCCATAGATCATTGAATTCTTAATTTTCAACGTAGCGTCTCTTAGCCTCTAGGCATGGTAAATAGGCAGGGTTGGTATTGTAGGCAAGGTTTATTTGCTTGCACAAACTTGTATGGTATTGCAGACACAACTGTATGTCTATGTTATATTTCAAGCCACGTTACTCATTTCATTTTAATTTTGTAAGATTTTATGGCAAAGTCACTTATATAATTCTTGGATAATTTGCCCGTATTTTTTTGTATTAATTGTCCCGCACAACATATGGTTTGGCAGGGTAGATTGTCTTCTTTGCACAGAAGGTTGTTGAGTTGGTTTCATTGATAAAGTAAACAGCATATGAAAGCTATGGGGTACTTAAATCAGCACTCTGACATAAATACATTTGCTCCGGAACTCAAAAACTGTTCCAGTAGGCCTTCCGGAGGTGATTTAGCACTTGTGGTGAATTCAGAAATAGGTGCAGTTTTGGCTGTTATGAGGAGAAATGTAAGATGGGGGGTCCGCTATATGGCCGATGATGATCAACTCGAACACTCTTTGATCCAGTCCTTCAAAGAATTACGCAGGAAAATTTTCTCCTGGCAACATCAGTGGCATTTGATTAACCCAGTCATGTACCTCCAGCCATTTTTGGATGTGATTCAATCTGATGAAACCGGTGCACCAATCACCGGTGTTGCTTTATCATCTGTTTATAAATTCTTAACATTAGAGATATTTGATTTAGATACTGTGAATGTGGACTATGCTTTGCATTTGATAGTTGATGCCGTTACAAGTTGTCATTTTGAGGTCACCGATCCAGCTTCTGAAGAGGTGGTGCTGATGAAGATACTTCAGGTTCTTTTGGCCTGCATGAAGAATAAGGCATCACTTAAGTTGAGTAATCAGCATGTATGCAATATAGTGAATACTTGTTTTCGTGTTGTTCATCAAGCAAGCTGTAAAGGTGAATTGTTGCAAAGGATAGCACGCCATACAATGCATGAACTAATTAGGTGTATTTTTTTGCACCTGCCTGACATTGATAATACAGAGGTAATTATCCTTAGTTTCATAGCTATTTGTCTTTGGTGCATTTTCCCACTTCAACATAGCATACATGATAGTTATGAGTTATGACTAGGGCTTTTTTCACTTTGCCCTCCCTCCTCCCTCCTCTCCCCTCTATTCTCTTCCCCCCTCGCTCCACCCACATTTTATATGGAAAACTAGAATTACCCCCCTGTTTTCATAACTTCTATGCTTTGTCCCTTGCGTGCGGGGAATCTCAAATAATTACATAAAGTCGGGTTTAAGTCAAATGATTACATTAAAAAATGATAGACATTGTGCTCCATTTTATGTAGCCCCCGGAGATTCCCCTGCATGCAGGGGCAAAGTTTAACGATTTTGAAAACAGGGGGGCAAGGCTAATTTCACATTCAGAACAGGGAACGAAGTCAAAAAAAGACCTTGTTACCATCTTACATGATTGTGTGTGTTTGCTAAAAAAGTTTTTAATTAATTGAATGGGCTGCTAATTTTTATGAGAGTTGGAAAAAGAGAGGAGTGATTTGGTAATATTTTATATTACTCTGGGTGGCAGGTAAGAAATTTTTTCTTATTGGAAATAAGAAAGATGGGAGAACATTTCACCAAATCACCCTTCTCTACTTCCAAGTTCTCATAAAAATCAGTAGTGATCTCAAATCATTTTTCAACTTTTATGTATCGAACCCCGACCCTGTAAAGATGAATTAATCCTTTTTTTTTTACTAAACTTGTATTTTTGGTGCAGGTCAGTTTGCAAGATGTAGATCACACTTCCGGAAGTAAACAGCAAAACAATGGCCATGCCAGTTCAGAACGTGATGAAAAGACTTATTCTGTTGGAGTTTCTTCGAATGTTTCAACAGATACATTTGAAGGGGATGAAAATATAATGGAGGTTGGTCAAGGGAAAGAGGCTGCTCAGAGTGGAGACCATCTTATGAAGGAGCTGTATGGGGTCCCGTGCATGGTGGAAATATTTCACTTCTTATGTTCCCTTTTGAATATTATCGAGCAACACAGTGGAATTGGTCCGAGATCAAACCCTATAGCATATGATGAAGATGTCCCACTATTCGCATTAGGGTTAATCAATTCGGCTATTGAATTGGGCGGGGCCTCATTTGCCCATCACCCAAAACTACTGGCTTTGATACAAGATGAACTTTTCCGCCACTTGATGCAGTTCGGTTTGTCAATGAGTCCGCTAATCCTTTCCACAGTATGTAGCATTGTTCTTAATCTGTATCATCATTTGCGTTCCAAGCTTAAACTACAGCTCGAAGCTTTCTTCTCTTGTGTCCTTTTGAGAATCGCACAAAGCAAGCATGGAGCTTCGTATCAACAGCAGGAGGTTGCTATGGAGACACTTGTTGACCTTTGTAGACAACAGACATTTATGGCTGAGATGTATGTGAACTTCGATTGTGATATATCTTGCAATAATGTATTTGAAGAACTCGCCAATTTGTTATCGAAAAGTGCATTCCCGGTGAACAGCCCTTTATCTGCAATGCACATTCTTGCTCTCGATGGCCTAATCGCCATGATCCAGGGCATGGCCGAAAGAACATTCAGCGGGTTGCCAGCTTCGCTAAGTCTTGAAGATTACCAACCGTTTTGGATGGTGAAATGCAATAACTACGATGACCCTAGTCAGTGGGTCCCATTTGCTCATAAGATGAAATTCATCAAGAGGAAATTGATGATCGGAGCTGATCACTTCAATCGGGCCCCTATGAAAGGTCTTGAATTTCTCCAAGGAATGCATCTTCTGCCCGATAAACTCAACTCACGAAGTGTAGCTTGCTTTCTTCGGTACACAACCGGGTTAGATAAGAATCTTGTTGGCGATTTTCTTGGAAATCACGATGAATTTTGTATTGAAGTGCTTCATGAATTCGCTTGGACTTTTGATTTTTCCAACATGAATTTGGACACTGCATTGCGAGTTTTATTGGAGTCTTTTAAATTGCCTGGAGAGTCACAAAAGATACAAAGGGTTCTTGAGGCCTTTGCGGAAAGATATTATGAACAGTCACCACATATCTTGGCCAACAAAGATGCTGCTCTTTTACTGTCATATTCATTAATATTGCTTAACACAGATCAACACAATGCTCAGGTGAAGAAGAAGATGACAGAGGAAGATTTTATACGTAACAATCGGCACATAAATGGAGGGAACGATCTCCCTCGTGAGTACTTATGTGAGCTTTACCACTCAATCTGCATGAATGAGATCCGCATGACCCCCGAGACAGGTGCCGGCTTTCCAGTGATAACATCAAGCCATTGGATTGGTCTGAAGCACAAATCGAAACAATTGGCTCCGTTCATCGTCTGCGATTCAAGAGAGAATCTCGACTATGATATGTTTAAAATTCTGTCGAGTCCCACTATTGCCGCCCTCTCTGTGGTTTATGATCACGTGGAGCAGGAAGATGTTTTACAAACATGCATTGACGGGTTCTTAGCCGTTGCTAAAATTGCAGCTCGCTATAATCTTGATGATGTTTTGGATGATTTGGTCGTATCTCTTTGTAAATTTACGACCCTTTTGCTTCCGCTATCTGTTGAAGAATCTATCCTTGCATTTGGGGATGATACTAAAGGTAGAATGGCGACGGTGGCAGTTTTCACCATAGCAAATAAATACGGTGATTATATACGCGGTGGATGGAAAAACATTATTGATTGCATTTTGAGCTTGCACCGGCTAGGCCTTGTTCCTACCCATTTGGCCAGTGATGCAACCAATGAGTTGGACCCTGCGCCTGAACTTGAGCGAGGGCGAGCTGCTGCGGCTCCCCCACCGGTTTCCCATAAACCGTCTTTGATCACTTCTCAAAGGTCATCTAGTTTGATGGGTCGATTTAGCCAATTCTTGTATCTTGATGCAGACGAGCCAGCCCCACAACCTACCGGAGAACAACTTTTAGCTCATCAACGGTCTCTTCAGGCAGTTCAAAATTGCCACATTGATAACATTTTTACAGAAAGTAAGTTTTTGCAAGCCGAGTCCCTGTCGCAGCTAGCACGGGCCCTCATCTTAGCTGCGGGCCAGTCCTACAAGGGGAGTAATTCTTTTGAAAATGAAGACATTGCAGTTTTTTGCTTGGAGTTGCTCATTGCAGTGACGTTAAATAACCGGGATAGAATTATGCTTCTTTGGCGGGGCATTTATGAGCACATAGCCAACGTTGTACAATCAGCTGTAATGCCGTGTACCTTAGTTGAGAAGGCCGTGTTTGGCCTCCTTCGTATATGCCAACGATTACTCCCTTACAAGGAGAACTTGACCGACGAGCTACTCAAGTCTTTACAACTGGTTCTAAAACTCGACGCTCGCGTTGCTGATGCGTACTGTGAGCAAATCACAAATGAAGTTATGCGCCTTGTAAAAGCAAACGCAATGCAGATCCGATCCCATGTGGGGTGGCGCACCATAACCTCACTGCTCTCCATCACAGCCAGGCACCCAGAAGCATCTGAGGTTGGGTTTCAGACCCTCGAGTTCATCATGTCTGACGGGGCTCACCTCTTGCCGGCGAACTATGTGCTGTGTGTGAATGCGGCTCGGCAGTTTGCTGAGTCCCGGGTCGGGAATATTGAACAGTCAATTAAATCTTTGGATCTGATGGCGAATTCATTGGTCTGCCTCGTTCGATGGTCTGGCAAGACGAAAGAAGCCGTAGGGGAAGAGGCTTTGGCTCATGCGAAAATGTATCAAGATATCAGTGAAATGTGGTTGAGATTGTTACAAGGACTTAGAAAAGTTTGCATGGACCAACGAGAAGAGGTTCGTAACCACTCAATTTTGATGTTGCAAAGGTGCATAAACGGAATGGATGGTATCCATATCCCGAATGAGTTTTGGTTACAATGTTTCGATCAGGTGATCTTCACGTTGCTTGATGAAATTTTGCAAATAGCAGAGGATAATTCCCCAAAGGAGTATCAGAACATGGAAATGTCGCTATTTTTGTGCTTGAAACTTTTGTCGAAAGTCTTTTTACAGTCGATGGAGGATCTTTATCATTTGAGTTCCTTTTGTAGACTATGGGTTCCCATACTTGGTTGTATGGAGAGATATATGAAGGCTAAATTAAGAGGTAAAAGGAGCGAGAACGTACACGAATTAGTACCTGAGCTCCTCAGGAACACCTTACTTGTGATGAAGACTCGAGGAATTCTTGTGGAAAATGATTCCGTTGGTGGTGAAAGTTTCTGGCATTTAACGTGGTTACATGTGAAAAATATCTCCCCGTCTTTGCAGTTAGAAGTTTTCCCCGAGCACAATATAGCAGGGTGTAGTCCGCTCCCTGATGGGAATTTAGTGGTTCAGTCTAGCGAGACCACGACCTGAAAATGTTTTCGGATTTGGAGGGTCGATAGAATTTTATTAAGTTTCCAAAGAGTAGTAGCACCATTTTTGTTTATGGTGCTAAGTGTATTAAGGGTAATGATTTTTACATCAAGAACTGGTCAGCATCTTGACAAATATTTGACGGTTTGGCTGGTGCTTTCACGCAATTCTCGAATTCTTGAATTCTTGTAGCATATGTAAATTTTGAGATTACAATTGCACCAAATTTTTCTTTGTAAAAATAGTTGTCTTATATTGAGAATACATTTGTGGATTCTTGATGTTTGGCGGGTGTTGCGCATTCTTGATTCTTTAGCTATGTAAATGAGTTGCACCAATTTTCTTTGTAAAAATAGTTGTGTTATATTGTTAAACTTGGGATTTGTATTCTTGATTTTTTTTCTTTTCATCCAAAGACTAATTCACCTGCTATTTGTTTTCTTGCATGTGCTTATTTTGCCCATGGTTTGTAGGTTGTTGTTGAGTTTACGCGGAATTACACTGGACTAGATAATTTACAATTATAATAATATTATTATTATTATTAATAACAATTATTATTATAATTACCACCACTACAAAAATTTAATTGACGTGAATATAATCACAAATTAATTATTTTTTAGTATAATCTATATTCATCATTTGTGCAACAAAATAAATATATGAACTAAATGATAGATACTATAATTCAAAAAACCAAAAAAAAGAGACAAGGAATGTTGATCACATATACAAAATTAATTTTGATATTATATATCACAATCAAATAACTTTGAAAATACAAAAAATAAATAGATTGGGATACCAAAACCAAGAGCAAGGACGATCCTGGATTTTAGTATGGGGTGAGCCGGTAATAAAAGGTAACTTTGTTAAAAAAAAAAGCAAAGGAAAATATTTATAACAAAAAAATAATATTCTTTTTGCCTTTCCAAGCATAAAAAATTCCAAAATTAATGGCGTGTTTGCCTTGAAAATGCATGGGGCTAATTTTTGCCCAAATTTTAATTTCAAAGTTTAAGATTGAGTTCCGAAATACACTGAGAAATCAATTAAAATACATGTGATAGTTAATGACTAAACTAGAGGAATTAAAGACTACATAGATGAGAGATTTTAGAGAATAAAAGATTAATATAGCAAACAATGAACAATAATAAAATTTCTACCTCTAAAGATGAAAAAACTTGAAAATTAAATATACCCTTGTGTGAATTTCAATCCTTGCAACAACAGGAAAATACAAGTTAAAAAATATTAAACAATAAGGCTCCGTTTGATTGCAAAGATGGAAAAGAAAAATAAATTTAGTTAGTTTGTATGAAAAAATAGAAAATAAGATGAGAGATGTTACTCATTTTATGAGTATATATCACCCATCATTCAATGTTTTTAGTGGAAAATTTTGACTCACCAACAAGTAAAGAAAATTTTTTCATGAAAAAACTTAAAAATCAAGAAGATATCACATCTATCACTCAACTTATTTTCTATCTTTTCACTAAAACTAACTCAATTTATTTTTCTTTTCCACCTTGCAATCAAACGGAGTCTAAGATTTCATATTTATATAATATTACTTACTTGCAATGGGGGATAAGAGGTATTGAGTAATACATTAATAGACATATTAATTAAATATATTAGTGAGGTGTAAATAACACCCTTTAAGTGTGGGTGGTTTTATTTACTACCACCAAATGTGTCACAAATATCTCGTCTAAAATTTAATTAAAAATATATTTTAACATCCTTTTATTTATCACAAATACCCTATTTCATTGCCTGATATTAGGTGAGTGCTTAGTAAAACACTCTTTTAATGTGAGTCAAGTTTATGTAACTGTACTCACTTCTCATTAGATAGGCCTTATTTGAAAAACAATCCAATAATCTATTGCTTGATATTAGGCGAGTTCTTACAAACAATTTTTTTCAAAATGGGATGAGTGTGTGACTATACTCACCTCTTATTAGGCGAGTCTTAGGGAGATGTTAGTGATTAAAAATTCACCTTAAGGGGTGTTTGTGATAGGAAGAGTATTTATGACAAATATGAAGGTGAAAATAACACCGCCCTTAATATGGTTGAAGTTTTAGTAACACTGATGATAGAGCTTGGATTTGAAATGAAGGAGGCCAAAATTAACTTTAATGCAAAGTTATATAAATATTGTACCGTTTAAAAAATATAATTTTTTTTATTTTTTTTTGAAAAAATTCATATTGAAGTATCAAATACAACAATTTAAGCGCTAAATTACTCGTATGAAGTACCCATAATTCAAGGTGAGCAAAGAGTAAACTTTTTGTAAAAATAACGTGGAAAAATCTAAATTATATATTATGACCTACAAAATCAATCTTTTTCTAAGATAATTAACTAAATTACACACATTTTAAAAATTAACATAGACAAATATTCTGGAAGGTGGCTCCACCATTGAGTGACAACTTTTAGTGACCAAAACCTTTTGTGATAAAAATTATTTTTATTCCCTACAGACCATTAAGAGCATCTCCAATGCAACTCTCAATTTAAAAAAAAATTAAGATGTCACGTAGGATGGATATAAAGAGTTTTAAAAAGATGTTCTCCAATACAACAATCAAGAATAACCATCAAGCTTATGTGACAAAAATGAGAATATACATTGTGAAAGTGACCCTCTACTTTTAGTGGGTTTCTTAGACAATGTCTTAATGCCACATCATCATTTATGTCTACCTACTTTTATTTTACAAGTTTTTAAATATTTTACCTTTTATTTTATAAAATATTTTCTTATAAAAATTATATTTTTGAAAAGTATAAATCAATATCTACCAAACAAGATCCATATTGCATATAAAATTATTAATTTTATTTTCATGAATTTCCTAATCAACAATCTTTTGAACAATTACATTGGAGATGGTTTTTTTAAAACTTGTTCATCAATAATTTTTTTTGTGCCACATAAGAAAGATGTGCTTACGTGTCCATAGTTTGAAGCTCTCCAAGCCATTTTTGCATTGGAGATGCTCTAATGTCGTAATTTTGGTGAACACCTAGTGACGTAATCATTTATCATTGTTAGATTATATGACTGAAAAAATATAATTTTTTATGACAATTTATTTTAAGTTTGAATAATTGCCAAAACAATATAATTATACTTATTACCCGAATAATTTATAACTTTAATATCAAGTAGTTCAACCTTTTAAATAATATAATGTCATGAGAAAAAGACTTGCCTCCCCTTTCATTATTCATTCCATTCAACGTTCGTCCACTATGACTTAGTTTGAGACTTCAACAAATGAATTTTTTTTTCACAAAACTTGGTGGATTATCTTTGTAATGATTATCAAATTTGTAATTTGATATATAGTATATTAAATATGACCATAAAATTTCTTGATAAAAATTTGTGAAATTGATTTACTCATTTTAAAAATCAACTCCACCAAGTTGCAAGAAAAAAATTCAACCATTTGAAGTTTTAAACTAAATTTCATTGGACGAACTTAAATAGAAAAAGTAACGGAAGGATTCTAACAGCATCTGTAGTTGGTATGGTAAATTGGCAAATTTACCATACCCACTACTACAATGAATATAACTTAGAGCACAAACTTAATGCTGTATAGTAATGAAAAAACAAAATCTACCATATGCCTAAACTTTACTCATACGGTTGTGTCTTACTCGTATAAATCATACGAGTGTCTTTTACTCGTATAAAAATAAATAAATAAATAAATTAATGCTTGATATGGCTAAACCACAACCGTATAAGGATTTTCTTTTTCTTTTTTATCTAAATGAGAAAGAGTTAAAAAAATAATAGAAAACTCATACAGTTAGGATTGTGTTATTTACACCTTTCAAATGTGTCACAAATACCAACAACTAGTATTTAACTAAAATACATTTTAACACTATTTTATTTATCACAAATACCCCTTCTATTACCTGATGTTAAGATAATGCTTATCAACACACTATCCCCATTTGAGCCGATTTTATGTGAGTGCATTCGCATTTCATTAGGTGAGCCTTATTTGAAAAATATTTTAGCAATCTATTGCCCGATATTAAGCGAGTTCTCATCAACAAATTATTTTCATGTGAGCCAAGTGTATGTAACTGCACTCATCTCTCATTAAACGAGTCTTACAGGAATGTCAGTGATAATAACTTTCCATATATGGGTGTTTGTGACAACATGGGTGTTCGTGACAAATATGGTGAGTATAAATAACACCGCCTTATATTTAAGGCTGGTTTCCCACACTTTCATACGAATGTATCTCACTCTTATGAGGCTTTTCGATTTTTTATTTTTTTAAGCTAAAAATTTATACAAGTTTTGTACAACTATATAGCTATTTTTTTATATTGTGTTCAGTGTATTACTCAAGAAACATACTGCCAAATTTATAAATTTGTGAATAAATTCACTTGCACGATGTGGATGCTATAATATGATAATAAATATAGGGTGGTGTTATTTACACACCCTAAATCTGTCATAAATGCTCCCTCTAAAATTTAATTAAAAACATATTTTGATGCTACTTAATTTATCATAAACACCCTCTTCATTGTTTGATGTTAAGTGTGTACCTAATAACACACACTCTTCATATAAATTAAATTTATATACGTGTACTCACCTCTCATTATACAAATTTTATTTTAAAAAAATTCTAGGAATCTATCGTCCCTATTTTATTTTTACAGTTATTAATGCCCTAAAAATTATTATAAAACAAACTATCCTTTTTTATTAGGGAAAAAGTAAAGGTTATTTTAAATAAAATAAATGTGCATTGTATACATTTGGATGCCCTTCCATTAAACATAGTCTTTGAACTTTGTCATATTAGGCCAAACTTACGAGCGATATTTGTGCAGACTGCAACAGCCGCCCTAAATGCATTATTATAATTTTATGTATTGCAAACATATTGTCGAAACTTCCTCGCTCACACACAGGCAATTAAAAATAGGCAAAAAAATATTATTCTAAAAACAATGTATAATCTTCACCATTTCGTCTTTTTTTTGTTAGGGAAAAAGTATAGGTCATGCATTTTCTCTAAAGTTCTAGTCACACCAAGGTAATGACTGCTGAAACTTCCTCATCAACACAGGCCTGTCCATACTCTAGTTCTAGCACACCAGAAAATGGGTGTATATATATAGTTCTAGCACAACTCTCATCTTCATTTTACATTCATCTACCTTTTGATCCGCGGCAGAGTTTGCACCCAATATATATATATATAATTACGCAGCAGAGTGATGATGGCTGTACCGGTAACACCACTGCCGGAGCACTTCAACTCGCTGCCGTTGCCTTTGCCGGAGCAATTATGCCGTCCCTTCTCCTTAGCCGAGATCTTATCCGCAACTAACAACTTCGACGATTCATTGGTTATTGGGCAAGGCGGATTTGGTAAAGTATACAAAGGGGTCATCGACAACGGGGCAAGTATTGTTGCTATAAAACGGCTAAGCTCTGCATCTAAGCAAGGAGATTCCGAATTCAGAACCGAGATTGAGTTGCTCTCAAAATTTCGGCACTCTCATATTGTGTCTTTAATTGGTTACTGTTACAGTTCCACTGAAATGATCCTTGTCTATGAACATATGGCCAACGGGTCTCTAGCGGATCACTTGCACAAAATTGGCAAGTATGGTACTAGTTTTAATTTATCTTGGGTGCAGCGTCTCAAGATTTGTCTAGGAGCTGCTCGTGGCTTGGATTACCTCCATACAGGTACTGGTGTCATACATCGGGATATGAAGACTTCGAACATCCTCTTAGATAAGAATCGCGCAGCTAAAGTTTCAGACTTTGGTTTGTCTAGAATCAACCCAATTGATCAGTCTTGCACTCATATCACCACAAATGTAAAAGGGACAACGGGGTATATGGATCCAGAATATATGGTGACGTTCCGATTGACAATGAAATCCGATGTCTACTCTTTCGGGGTTGTACTATTTGAAGTGTTGTGTGGAAGGCGAGCGGTGGATTTTACACTTGATGAAGAGCAATGGAGTCTTGCTAGGTGGGCCCAATGCTGTATTGAAAAAGGAACGCTTCATCGTATTATCAATCCTAATTTGTGGTTGGAAATCTTGCCGGAATCTTTGAAAGAGTTTGTGCGAATTGCAAATCAATGCTTATGTTATCGGCCGAAAAAACGACCTACAATGACTCAGGTCGTGGGTTCACTCGAGTTGGCTTTGGCATTGCAGCTAGGACACAAAGATTCTTCTGCATTTGAAATGGAAATTATTTGTACAACTGAGGCAGATAAAATCATAGAAAATGTTGACTCGACAATGGTACAAGAAGAAAGGCAATCGTTTATGTTCTCGACAGGTAAGACCATACTGACTACGTATTTTGTAAGCAATGCTACTCGGTGAAAAAAATTCAGAAAGCACAACTCAAAGTATCTTTGAACCAGTCGATATCATTTATTACTTTCTTTTTTCCAGACTCAAAAATAAATGTGGTTGAAATTTATTTAAGATACAAGCTGCAAAGCATTTTTCTGATTATGCAATAGGTTTCAAATTAGACAATATGCCACCCTATAACAATTGATGGGGTATGGTAAATTTGCCATACCCACTGTAGTTGCTCTAAGCATAATTAGCATTTAAGAATTGAAATGCATAAGTGATGTATTTGGTTTGTTTTGTGTTTCAATAAATGTCACTAAAACCCGATCGTATATGCTCTTTTTGTTCTTTACAGCCCCCCTCCCCCCAAAAAAACAAAACCCACACACAAACACACAACCCACCCTCTTATAAAAGGAGAAATAATTGGATATCGTATTGTTTCTTACTTGATATCTCTAGCCTGTTATGTGTGTGGTCACAATATTGATTTTTGATATCAATCAATAAAATAAAGAATGAAAAAGAACAAGGAATGTGTTATCATTTTTATATCGTAAGACATATAACTGTTACCAATAACGAGCTTAAATGCTAATTATTATGTGTTTTGGGGAACATCTATGGTTGTCTGTGTGTTTGCGATGAATATAAATGCTATTGGAATTCATTTATCATCAAAAGAAGAAATTTGTTCAAATATTACGGAACATGTGCTTTTACATATTAGTGCATGTGCATCACACACTTATAGAACCAATAATCTAATTCTTGTATAATGGGTTCTATACCGAGATGTCAATGTGCAACTTCCTTTTTATGTGGAAACAGTTAACCGTTACTCCAAGAGAATAGATAAAATATTTGTCCAATTGCCTTTTCGTTGTGAAAAGCGTTAGGTAAAAGAATTTTGAATGGTGGAAGTTGTTACCGTTACTCTAAGAGAATAGAGAATATATTTGTCCAATTGCTTTTTCGTTGTGGAAAGTGTTAGGTAAAAGAACTTTGAAACGGTTATAAGATCAATGTACTCTATGTAACACTACTTTGGAATTTATAAAATAACGTTATCATGAAATATGCGTGACAAAGCTAATGGTAAGATGGAATTTTTGGCATTTTTGCTTCCCAGAATAGGTGTTGTGTGTGGGAAAGGAGTTGTAAATTTTGGAATGCAGCCCCTTGGTGTGCTGTAGAGCTTTTTAGATTCATATATATATGTATATATATTTATCAATGTTTTAAATAGCGATAGCACGGCCAATAGCGTTTTGGTTCCGACAGCGCGTAGTGCAAATAGCTTAAGTTATTTGGGACATGAATAGCATAATAATTACAAAAATAAAAAATAAAAAATAATATTATACTAAAGAACATTAGTAAAAATCCATTAAAACACTTCAAATAACAATAACACAAAAATCTAATTAACGTAACTTCAACACACATTCAAAGCTAGTAAGTTCAAGTTCTAAAGTTAAAACTTTTATAATAATAAACTAAAAATAATCGGTGCCATCCAACTCTAGTTGTCTATCATCATCAAGACTATTAGGCTATGTTTGATTGCAAGATGGAAAAGAAAAATAAATTTAGTTAGTTTTGGTAGAAAGATGAAAAATAAGTTAATTGATAGAGGTGATATCCTCTTGATTTTAAGTTCATCCATGAAGAAATTTTCTTTGCTTGGTGGTGAAGAAAAATTTTCCACCCAAAATATAGAAAGATGGAGATATCTACTCATAAAATAAGCAACATCTCTTACCTTATGTTCTATCTTTTCACACAAACTAACGAAATTTATTATCATTTTCCATCTTTGCAATCAAACGGAACCTTATGGTGGGGAATTTTCCACCATCAAACATCCTTGGGTTTACTCCATCATGTTCCCCCTCCAATTGATATGCATATTTCCAAGCACTATCCTTTTTAGAACTTGTAGACATTGCCACAACCAACAACAAGCAAAACGAGCCTAGGGTTCAAGGAATACCTTATATAAGGAGAAGACAGCAGCTATTGGACAGAGGAGAAGCAGCAACGACGGACAGCAGTGGAGAAAACGAGGAGAAAACGGTGACGGGAGGAGAGATGGCGGGTGGGAGGAGAAAAAATCGAGCTAAGGCTTTGCTAACTTGTTTCACTTATTTGACCTAGTTTCTCACTGTCCCAAATAGCGTTCATTTTTTGCAAATCTACGCTGTAGTGTGCCATGTCACCAAAATACCCACACTATTTGTTCTGCACGCTATCCACTCCACGCTATGTAGCGTTTTTGTGAAAAAATGCGCTCTTGCGCGCTACGTAGCGTGCCACGGAACGCTATTTAAAACACTATATATATATAATAAACAAAAGCAAATGATGCTATGAAATATGGGTTTGTAATTGACATGTAAGCTTGCTGATGCATGCAATGTATCTATGTAAACTTTGTTAACTTATATAGCTATGGTTATGACATATACCTTTATGTGATAATTGATGAATCGAATACAATGATATGTTTTGAACAGCGGAAAGTAAATCAACAAACGATATGAATAATAAAGACCAACCGGTTGCTCCCATTTTATCGTCCTCAAACTCTAGCAATGGTGAAAGTACTCCGTCCACTCCCAACGTAGGAGAGGAACTGAAAATTTCTTCTCAGCTTCGAAAATTCTCTTTCCGTGAGCTCAAGGCAGCAACAAGGAATTTTGGACCTGAGAGTTTCCTTGGTGAGGGTGGCTTCGGCTATGTCTACAAAGGCTGGATCAACGAAAATGGAATCACACCAGTAAAACCAGGCACGGGTCTTCCGGTTGCTGTTAAAATCCTCAATCATGATGGACTTCAGGGTCACAAAGAATGGCTTGTATGACACTTCTCTTCTCTTAATTAATACGGTGTGTACATTATTCTTAGTTTGGTCACATTACCTAAATTAGTTTTTGTCCCTTTTTGGGGATTTCCTCTGTTGGCAGGCTGAAGTAAATTTTCTCGGCGACTTACTCCATCCTAACTTGGTTAAATTGATTGGGTGTTGCATTGAGGATGACCAAAGGCTGCTTGTGTATGAGTTCATGCCTCAGGGAAGCCTGGAGAATCACTTGTTTAGAAGTATGGAGCTGACTATATATCTCTTCTTAAATTTGTGCATCTATGGAATTAAGAAATTTTCATTTTATGTGACTTCAACACAAATTTTTTTCATGGTTTCCATAAAATTTACTCCCTATGTCTCAAAAAGATAGTATCACTTTGATTTTGGTACTTTCTAAGGAAACACTAATTTCAACCCAATCAATGGTTAGGAATACAACTCATTTTCTATTATGAGATTTGGTACATTGATTATGTCTGGATTCCTAAGAAAGGAAATGGGATTTTCGTTTTGAGACATCCCGAAAAGGAAAGAGGGGCGATTTTGAGATGGAGGGAGTACTTTGATTTTGTAAACAGTATCTTATGCATTACATGTATGTGTCTCTGAGTGTGAAATTGGAGTATTATTCATGTCCTTCTTGATCCAGTATGGCCATGTTGTTTTTTCTTTTCTTGAAAATAACTACATCACCTTTATCCATATATGCATATAATTCTACTACCATAAATTCCTAATAATGGCGATTTCAAATATATGCGAATACATCTATTCTGATTGTATCATCTTTTTGAGTTTGAAATAAAATTTTCGTTTCTTATCATTTTTTTTTGTGCATAATAGGCTTGATCTATTAGCGAAAATTAACAGTGAACCGACAACTCGCATTTGTAAGCCATATGCATGCATGACAGATACACCACCTAAAGAAGTTCATGTGCATATTTACATATATAAGCAGGCATCTGATGTGTGAGAGGTAGAATCTTTTGCAGTGGATAAAGAATTAAAGATTGAATGCATCTATACTAATCACCCTGTTTTTATGATCTTGTGCCGTAAGAATTTTATACGGGTAAAAGTAAACACTATTGTGGTGTGCTTCTGATAATGTAGCAATTCTATTGATGTTTTCTTTCTTTTCTAGCAATCACGTAGCGCAATAAATACTAAGCCACCCAAAGCTTAGAATTAAAATCATAGCTGTTAGCATCTTACAAATTCTTATAGTAACTGTACATATAGTCTAGAGATAGGAAATCATCTGGAGAGTCAAATTTGTACAAAACCTTGGAGAATTTTAACATTCGTGATTCAAAAATAAATTTAATTTATCCAAACTTAAGAAAAGTCTATTTTACTATTTTGTAGTGGCTTAGGTTAAACTCAAGAAAAATTCCATTTTACCTATGAAGATGTGCAACTAGATCTTTTCCGCCAATTACAGCATTTTTTTTTTAACGAGCATGTTCTCTGTGCAGGGTCTCTTCCTCTTCCTTGGTCTATCAGAATGAAAATTGCACTTGGTGCTGCAAAAGGACTTGCTTTTCTTCATGAGGAAGCTGAAAGACCAGTTATATACAGAGATTTTAAGATGTCTAATATTCTGTTGGACGCAGTATGTATCTGTATCACCTCTAATCTAAATTATTTTCTTGTATCGGTCTAATTATTAGCCTTTTCCCATTCAGGACTACAATGCAAAGCTTTCTAATTTTGAACTTGCCAAAGACAGACCTGATGGAGATAAGACACATGTGTCTACTCAGGTAATTGGAACATACGGCTATGCAGCCCCCGAATATGTGATGACGGGTGAGTTTTCTTTCAAATTATCACCCTTCTTTCTGGAAAGTGTTGTTTTTTCATATGCTTTTTTGGGAAATACTGTTATTTCTACATGTGTTCTTGTGGCTGCTATTTGACAATATGCTGGATTTGATGAATTAAAATTATTTTGGAATCTTCACCTTAACCCCACCGTGTATATGTGTGCATGTGTGTTTGTTGCACCTTGCTTACAATCTATGAAGCTTTTACACTCTCCTAGGGTTTACATGTCATGTCCGACATGTTTCAGACGACAACATTGTGGGTCACTTTTCGCGCGCTATGTGCTCTGACGTGCTTTTGGGGTTGAAATTTTAGTTCTCTCTGTCTCTCTTCCTCCCTCCTTTCTCCATGAAGTCTCTTGCACTTCCCTAGGGTTCACATTTAGTGTCTGACACGGCTTGAAACTTCGGGTCACTTTTCCAACATTCTCTCACATGCTTTGGGGGAGGAAATTTAGTTCCTTTATAAGTGAAAGGTTAAAAGTGTATTTTTGTATTCCAAGCATTTAATTCATATTGTCTTGTTTGGGAATTTGAGTAATGATGATTGTAGTTCTTTTGTTTCCTGTGCCACAAGGTGTCCCCACACCATGTTGGGGCGGGGCTAGAAAAAAAATTAGGATATGGTCCCTCCTTTTGTAGTGTTAAAGAGTGCGGTCCTCCAAATTTTTTTAAAGGGTGCGGTCCTTCAAAAAAAAGTTTGGACTAATCCTCGCTCGGTAAACTGAGCTGTCCCTGGCCACAATTGCTGTCCTGAGGGTTGAACTTGAGCAATGTCCAAACAATTCCCCCCACAGTTTAGCGCAACTTGCTTACTACTACGCCACATCTTGTGGTTAATTCTAGCTTTTCTTAATACATTTAAAATAACTGAAATTTCCCAATGTGTTGATGCATACATTTTTCAAAAAAGGTCGTATGGACATGTTGAAGCGTGTCAAGTCACACTTGTGTCCATGCTTCATAGGTCACAATCTACATTCTACGAGTTCTACTCCGTCTCAAAAAGATAGTCCCACTTTCGTCTTTGGATGGTCTCAAATTGATGGTCCCATTTCCTTTACAAAATCAAATGTATCTCACCATAGGAAACGAGTTGTGTTCTTGACCATTAATTAGGTTGAAATTAGTTCCTCCCTTTCAACCTCAGCCTCGTTTCCTCCCTCTTTTTTTGTGAATTCCCCAAATTTAATCTTCTCTCATGCTGAAGAAACGGGAAAAAAGGAATTCAATCAATAGAAATCTTAGATGCAATGGTTAGGCTGGTCCTTTAACCCTTGATTCTCGAAATCCATATTAATATTTTGCTTGATTCTTGTGTAGAAATCCTAGTTACATTTGGGATAATTATGGGAAGGATTTTTTTGTAACCATCTATCTGATCCGATCCATTTTGTGCCAGGACATCTAACGTCAAAGAGCAATGTCTACAGCTTTGGAGTTATTTTACTTGAATTGTTGACTGGGCGAAGATCAGTGGACAAAAACCGACCAAATGTGGAGCATAACTTTGTAGAATGGGCACGCCCACATCTAGAAGAGAGGCGGAAATTCTACCGTTTGATAGATCCACGCCTTGAGGGCCGATTCTCAAGTAAAGGTGCACAAAAGGCTGCTCAGTTGGTTGCCTGTTGCCTTGGCCGGGACCCGAAAGCCAGGCCGCTGATGATTGAAGTTGTTGAAGCCCTAATTCGTCTTCCTAACCTCGAAGGCATGGCTTGTTCTTCATCCTAGTACCAGGCCATGCAGGCCGAGTAACATGGGGTTAACCCTAATGCTGGGACCAGTGATAGAGTGCAGATGAAAAAGGGGCAACCCATGAGAAGCCTCTTTATACCGAATGGGTCCCATGTGTCTCCGTATCACCACAACCATCCATTCTGGTCTCCAAAACTGGTCAAACATTCGGAAGATTGAGTTCATGTCCGTGAGTAGAATATTGGGTGCACCTAATGTACGACGTGATAGTAAACCAGATCCAATCCCCCCCCCCCCCAAAATCTTCCCCTCCCCACCCAACCCACTCCCATCGCCCTCCCCCTCCGCTGGTAGCAACTAGTTGGAGCTTCATCGTTGGCCTGGTTTGCCACTGCACGTGTGTGCACAAGGTGTACCCACTATCTACTCCATGTTCACAGTCCTTCCCCATTCCTTCGACTTTATCGTGTTTCATTGGTTGATGAAGGATAAGTACCGGAGAGAAGACATAGCTTGTTCTAAACATCTGTTAATTTACTTGAGCTGTTTTGTAAGCTTGTTTTGAAAGAGAAACCTCCTGGTTATCTCTTTAATAGTGGTATGGTTTTTGTACCTCCATGTGAAGACGAGGCAGGTTGTTGTTGAGCTAATGTTACTTGACTTTTAGTTTTATATAAAATATGTGAATTTTTCAAAAGGCTAAATAGTATATGTACTTATTTATGCTGTGCCCATCTTTTTTTTTTCACTTGCTATGCTCTGAAAACATCGAAAGCACAGAACCCAACAAACTTGAATTTACATAGCTCAGTATGGTGAAACAATTTAGGGAGAGTTATTGTATGCTTGTGGATTGAGTTGACCATATTGATCTGTGTTGATGAACAATGATGATAGATTCAAGAACGTATTAGAAAAATTGGAGCACAAAATGATATCTCAGTTACTTAATTGGTCAACAACTAAATTATCAATGACTTGCAAATATGTTTGTCTTTGTACCAATCAAAATGTATTTTATGTACCAATTTGTTTATTTTGTGTATCCAGCATTACTTTGGACATCATACTTATCTAATCCATGTTTGCTTTTCTGTAGTTATTAGTGTTCTCTTAAAATTAACAAAGTCAATATAGAACTATCAATTTGACCTAAGAGAATACTTGACTTCCGTTTTATACTCGTGATGTGGTAAAAAAGAAAATACTTATGTTCTAAATTGTGAGTGTACTGTTCCTTTGAATTGAATATTGAACTTTAAGACATGGGGTGAGGAGTACCAACTTTTAGAGTGCAGAATGATTCACCATTCATGGTGCATCCACTCAATCAGAAGTAAAGTGGCATTCTATTGCTGCCACCATTTCTCGTTCATCCTTTATGAATATGAACGCCATTATCCTTAAACTAATCTCCATGATTGCCAAACAAATCTATATGGGCCCCTTCTGAAATTTTTTTAGTGAGAGGAGCATTACATGAAAGAATAAAAAAAATAAGTTGTAATTGCAATTCTTCATCAATAATATAGTGGCACCATTGTTTCTGTAGAGTACGATCGGTCTGAACTAAGCACATAAATCTCGTGCCTAGCGCTATTGTGTTTCTATGCAATTGCTTGATTCATGTTGGTTTATACTGCGTATCAATAGCGTGTTGTGGCAAATTAAATTAGTATATGGATCTTTACAAGTTATTCTATCGCAAAATATAAAGCTAAGTAATTTATGTTATTGACCATTGCAAGGTGAAGTTAGCATGGCCTTACCACAAAAGTTAGTGTAAATATTACAAGATACAAAACATACTAAAATTTGCTAAACACGAAATCTAGTTTATGATCAAATTTCGGAAGCTAGAGTTGGAAGAAAATGTTGGGCTAGCTGCTACTATCTCTCAAAGCTAGGAACTCTTTGGCCAATGTTATATTTTGAGCAACTGATGATGTTAGAGACGAGAGCAACTCTCCCGGATGCTTTCCCATAATGGTTTCTAGTTCCACGATCCCAAAGCTATAGACCTCAATTTTTTTCGGCGATTATGGTGTAGGCATGTTCTACAAGGAAAACAAAGATCACAAAAGAAACATATAAATAAAATGAATTAGTAAGATTAGTTGAAGGAAGTTCATTAAGTTGGGGTTTCATTATTGGCTTCTATATATGCTAAAAATTCAAGATCATTCAACACAACTATATGTAATGATCGTAGTTTTGTACTTGGCTGCTGTATACATTCTAACGCGGCTCTAGTAGGTGCTAGTAGACTACAAATTATGGGTGTTCATCCCACACCTGAGTGAGGTGAATTTATGTTCTATATATTTTTGTTCAACAATCCTTGTATGCCTTATGTCCAACAAAATTTGTACCTCGTTCTTAAAACATTTGTCAAAAATCGGATCGTCGGCTAAAGAATGGGCTGGGCCCACCAGTCCACTCACATAGTAACAATATCGTTCCCAACTTAAACTCCTTTGGGGTATATGTATGGGGTTTTCTCTTAAAGGTATTGTTATTATTTTGTGACACTCCCCATCTTATAAACCCGTGTCGAGTTCTACACTTTTCCAATGTGCGACAATGGTTTTAAGTCAACCATTCTCAATAATCTCCACCTTGGATCAAACCAATCCACCTTTGGCTCCACCTTGAACTAAGTCCGCACGATCTTCTAGCTTACATCTTGAGTACGTCAATATCACACTCCATTGAGGCTCCATCGAGTCTAGATGAATTTTATCTCAAGGTACACCAATTTCACACTCCACCATAGGTTTAGGTGTTCCGCTGAGTCTAGATGAATTTTTTCATGAAATTTTGACAAAATTTCATCATACAAGTCTACCTTCGCTCCACCTTGGACTAAGTCGGCACAATCGTCTAGCTTATTAATGCAATAGAGACCATCTTCATAAAATTTCATCACACAAAGCTTGTTAATGCAACATTTCAAGATACACCAATTTCACACTCCACCGTAGGCTCCACCAAAGAATTTTATCTCGAGGTACATCAATTTCACACTCCACCTTGGACTAATTTCGCACGATCGTCCATTTTGTCAATGCAACATCTATATATGCACATAGTAACGATGTTGTCCCCAACTTCTTGGGCCACATGTGTGGGGTTTTCTCTTAAAATGCCTCGTTATTTAAGTGGTGACACTCTCCATATTATAAACCCTTATTGAGTTCTACATTTTTCCAAAGTAGGACAATGGTTTGACCTACATTGGAAATATGATCAATGGAAGCAATATATATGTAGATTTGACGATGGAACAAATATATTAATGATGATCGGATGTAGTTTTTTATAATCAATACCTGGATATTGAATCGGAATTCATTATCGAAATGATTTCTTGCGTCATGTACGTGATTCTGATGATCGATCGTTATGGACTTTAAAATCTTTCGACTTGGATTTGGTTGCAACTGGTTTTTGAATACGTGAGAAGTTATATATATATATATATATTAGGTTTAGTGTGTTACTAGCTAAATAAGGAAGGAGCATTATTGTCTTTTTTATGTAATATCCTTAATTTGTAATGCTTATTTATAATTGGCCTTTATAATTATGTTGTTATTAGAGTGTGGCCTTATATCTAATTGCCTCTTATTATTATTAGTTACATTTTAATTTAGTATTTTTTAAAAATTAGTATTTTGTATTTTTTTTTATTTTTCTAAAAAATAATATAATTTTTTTTTTCGTTGAATAAACTTCTATAATAGCCCTTAAACTAATGGCCAATGATCACTTTGGCTACTAAATTATAAAACGTTCCACTTTGTCCCTTAAACTATTAAACTATTAGCGAAACTCATTCGGCCCTCCTGTCTAATTTTCCTATTAAAATTTGAAGGAATTAGGTCATCTGCACGGCAAATGACCTATTTTAAGGACATAAATGTCATTTTCTTACATTGGTTTAAAAGAAAATCGGTAATAAGTACTATGGATCAAAAGGTTTGGTTTTTTAAGATTATAATTATAATAAAAAAATTATCAATAAAACAATTCTTAAAA
The DNA here is from genome assembly GCA_021464415.1 of Lonicera japonica. Lineage (NCBI taxonomy): Eukaryota > Viridiplantae > Streptophyta > Magnoliopsida > Dipsacales > Caprifoliaceae > Lonicera > Lonicera japonica. The sequence continues at coordinate 123,074 of JAKCWG010000177.1, read as the reverse complement.
CACTCGCAATCAATCGCGCATTTTAGTAAGAACAAAATCTAGCGAAAATTGAAATCGAAAATTTTAAATCAATGAGAGCGCAAACAAATCAAATAGAAAACAAATAATATAACATATGTTTTTCAATCTCTGTAAGGATATTAGGAAAGAGAGAAATGGGTGGGGCATAAATTTGGGGATATACATATATATATATATATAAAGTTTTGGTTGTTGACCTAGTGGATTAATCGGCAATTTGATTAAATTTTTGGGTTTGAGATTCGAAGGTTGTGGGGAGAGGAAGAGAGGTGGGAGATGATTTGGCGAGGAAGAGGCAGTTTAGGGTTTTGTAGGGGATTTTGGTTGCCATTGTTTTTTTGATTAAAGAGTATGCGTGTGTTTATGTGAGATGGAGAAGGATTTGAGCTTTCCGTGGTAGGGTTTGTGGTGGGGAGATAGGGAGGTGGCAGTGGTGTCTCTCTCTGTGTTTTTTTTTTGGTTTTCTTTTCCTTTTTCTTTTTTCTATTATAATAATTTATTATAAACACTTTAATTAAATTTGTTTATTTTATAAATATCTATTTAAAATGAGATTTTTACACTTAATTCCATTTAACTTATTTTGATGATGTAGAATGAGTCTTGCTTGTAATTTAAAAATTAAAATAAAATATTTTATAACTCAATGGTTAAAGAGATACGAACTAATAATTCAAAGACCACTAAAATAATTTATTCAAAAATATTAACATATTTGACAAAATTCGTACCCCATGCATCGCATGGATTGAAGATTAGTTTATAAGAATACTAGGGTATACCCGTGCCGTCCGGCACGATAAAATAGAGGACATTATAAAAAGTATTAATTGAATAAAATAAAAACATATATAGATTCAGTTAAACAAATAAAGAAGCTGATGGCATGATGTTTATGGTATACCCGATACCAAAGTAAGTGACCACAATATATTAAACTATCATTTCCTATATGCTTAAATATAATTGACCCCTTAGTGCCTAAATATGTGACCACAATATACAAAAAAAAGTTACCTGAGTATGTGACCTGAATATGTGATAACAATATACAAAAAAAAGTTGCTTGAGTATATGATCGTAATATACAAAAAACTACCATAATATTTTTGGATACAAAAGCATTCACGAAAAAGTATATCCAAAATCATATACAAAAAAAAAAGTAGCCAAATCATCAATCATCGGCTAATACCCTTCTCCTTAAGCATCCTCCGCATTAGTTTATAAAATGTTGAGGTCTCTATGTCCACATAGCCTAGCCATTGTGCACCAGCGCGTATGAAAATCTACAACACATTTGAAAAAAATATTCGATAAATACAATATTTTTAAGATAGATCGAGCTAGTATTAAGTCTTCTTGAATGCAGTTAGATAGAATGAGTATTCCAAGCTTAAGGTGTAAAAAGTGGTGAGTAGTGGTGTTGTATAATTGTACCTACAATTGTTTTGTATGACTAAGCTTATTAATACAATTTCGGGATGGGTATAAAAAATAAAGTAATATAATATTTACATTTATTCGGTTAACTTACTCGATTATGTATTCCCTAGCCTCGCCTATCTGTATTGTTAATCCTCTTCCACTCCGCAACCACGTCATCCTAATCCTACAAATGTTGATATGCGTTCAAAATAATTTTCAAGCATAATTTTATAGAATATTAAAATTAAAAAATGATATAAAGATAAAACATCACAGGTAGTATACCATGCATATGACGCATTATAACAAAACTTTGGGATAGACTATATTTGTGGTTCTCAATGTATCTTCTGGCGGTAAAAGAATATTAATACGATCAGAACTCGTACACCTTGACAACGCCACATACAATTGGCTATGGCTAAATATAGGGGTTCGTAAATCGAGGCCGACAAAGTTGACTGATTAACCTTGAGATTTGTTAATGGTCATAGCATATGCTAATCGACCGGGAAACTGGCGACGTGTAAATTTGATGGGAAATTCTGTAGATGAAGGAGTCAAAGAAATTCTTGGAATGCATGCTAAGTTGCCAAATTTATCTCCTGTTAAAATCTTAGCCTCAATTACAAAAGTACTACACCATTCAATAATCAATATCGTACCATTACAAAGACCATCCTTGGGTGCGATATTTCGTAATAACATTATTGTACAACCTACTTTTAAATCAAGCTGAAAGGGAGGCAATCCTGTTGGATTGAGTGAGTTTAAAAACTCATTAGGATAGTGATTTGAAATAGAATGTTCCATCCCTTCGTCTTCAGACATCTTGTCCGCTGCCAAATAGGTAAATGTCTCTCCTGGAAAACGATTTAGAGCTTTTGCATTGATATCACTTACATCGTCATTTCGCGCAGAAAGTATGGTCTGTTCATTAAGAAATGCTAGTGTTACAGTACTTGCATCATTCGATAATGGGTAAATAGTTGATATCAAATGAAGTAAGTTTCGACAACTCGTGATCGATGTTGGAAGTTGTCCAATCTCACTTGGGTTGGACCCAATCTAAAAGAAACGATATTGTTAGAATGCAAGTATAAAAAAACTATATAAATAGATTACTCTAAATAGTAATATAAGGAAATATACCTCTATTAAGTAATTGGCCCAAATAGTTTGGCCATATTCTGCTGAATCTAGGCGCATATTCTCAGTCAATGTCAAAACACGCACTTGACACCACAACATAGACCGTCTAAGTGAGGCAGAAATAATTACTTCACGGACTCCTCTTGGCACAATCGGTAAAATTTTTCTAAAATCTTCGCCCAAAACAACAGTAATACCACCAAAAGACTTCTGATTACCACAAATATCTTGTAATGACCGGTTCACAAATTCAACACAATGTCTATGTTGCATTGGTACCTCATCCCAAATAATCAATTTTGTTTGCCTAAACAATTCTGCTTGCAGAGATTGCTTATTGAACCCGCATGAAGAGTTCTCAAGGACATCGAGTGGAATTTTAAAAGTTGAATGAGCTGTCCGACCCCTAACCAACAGTAGCGAAGCAATACCAGATGAGGCAACAACTACAACAATATGCCCTAAACTTCTGCATTTTGAGGCAATTGTATTATATGAAAAAGTTTTTTCAGTGCCCGCACCCCCATTCAAGAAAAAAGTAGTCCCTTTATTACCAAGAGCAGAAGAAAGGATTGCGTCATATGCAGCTCATTGCCTAATGTTGAGACTGTTAACGTTAAGTTCTACATTTTTTTGAACTACATTCATCTACAACTTTATGTGTTCCCATATGAGCCTATTTCCCACTATTGTACTCTAGGATCCAGTTGGTAATGGCATAGGCGGTTAGTTTTTTAAACATTTGCCTGATTCCTGAAACAACTAATTCAGGAGGTACAAACCATAATCTTTAATTATGGGTGCATATGTGCACCCATAATTGATTCCATAAAGCATTCGGACTCTTTGGAGAGCATTACGTCAAGTTAATGCAAAATAAACTTCTCAATTGTGCACCAGTTCGCATTACTACAGCCTTTGTAAGGCATTGAATCCATTCATCATCGTCTTCCAAAAGTCCTCTTGCAACGCAAGCGGCCTTAAAAGAAGGGTGCAGGACATTGTTGACTGTTCTTAACCATTCATACAATTGAGGTCCTTTCATAATAGTTAATAACAACCGCAAGTAAAATCTTTCACCTTCATTTGGACTCGCAAAATACATCTGACCGATTGCACGCCCATGTTGTCTTGGTCTTCATAACTTTTCTAGTTTTTTCCAAACATAATATTATGGGAACTCCTGATATGTATAATCTCGTGAATGCTCATCTGATGCATGACATGAAAAAAAGCTAGTAAGGGTTGTCCTTTCGATAACAGCCCTTGTAATAATACTATCCAATTGTTCTGATGGGTCATAAATGACATTATGCATTCCAGGCAAGTGCAGTGCCAATCGCTAGACATTCGGAACCTCTTGATGCATAAGGTGGCCAAATAACCGCCACGCAGCCTCTGGAGGTCCAATGTAACGTGCATCCAAATAATGTTTAATCTCATCTACCCCTCCTAACACAATCGTACCACGGTCGTGACCCTTATAAATATACTTATTGATATACTTTACGCATCTTAAACTAGCACATACTTCGACATTAATGTGACAGTTAAACTTTCTAGAAAGATATGCGTCATAAGGTACGACATCCATATTGTCAACTTCCTGCCCCCTCTGATCTTGTGTTTTCGACCATCATTACGACGTCGATATATAGGATAACCGTCTTGGTCCATCGTTGTTTCCTTTGCGAACTCTTTTGGGTAATGCTTTGTACACTTCCTTCGCTCCATACATGGTGCACTTGGGTTTTGAGCGCCACAGGGACCGTGCATCATACAATGTTTAATTGTTTCATAAGGTGCGGGATCTTCAACTGCATTTGGGAACTCGGCACATACAAATTTATACACTTGGTCATATGTCTTAATTTTATCTTCGCCTCGAAGAAATATAAGGAGGTGCATATATGGTAACCCTCGCTTCTGAAAATCAATAGTAAACACGTAGGCCATTTTTTTCCCAAAAACTTTCTCAGTCACGATATCACTCATAAGGGCCTTCCTCTTCAGTTCAAAAACTTGAACAACCAAATTAGGTCGATCGGTAGCGTCTTATTTTGGTAGCAAAGCTTCAGTGATTTCTGGCCACCTAGGATTTGCAGTTATAGTCAAAAAATATCTAGATGCTTGTTGTACCGAGTAATCGCCATAGAATCTTGAAAAATCTTGAACATCTGTCTCGGGCTACCAGTAAATGATGATGGCAAGACAAACCATTTTCTAACTTGATCAGGGTCATGGTCATTTGCAGCGATATTGGTAAGGCCTTTGTAAATCTCAGTTCGAAGCTTGCTCTGATTTAGTCGAAAATAGTTCAAACGATTTTGCTCAGTTGCAGCCCATGCATCTACAATGAACTCCTGAAAGAGTTTTTGCCCTCAGAGGATTGTTGAATACTCTCCTAAGCGTTGGAAAAGACGATAACAAAAGAATTAAAATTGGGTAAGTCAAGTATAGCAGAATCAATGAAAGTGGTAGAATTGCTTGGGATGCTTAGAGGTGCAGAAATACGAATCAACTGCTCAAAGATCGTATCCATAGTAGGAACCCCAGGATTCACCAGAATTTGATTACGAACTAAATCAAGTTCAATAAGCAACCCTGCTAGTGCAAGAACCATAAAGAACTTTCCACGATCTACTTCTTATTGCGTTACATCAGTTGAGAGAGGCATTAACTCATTAAATTCCTGTCTAAGAGTCTCGATTTGGCCTAGGTATTCTTGCATATCATGATCCTGTTTCTTAATCGTCTTCATGTGAGAGACAACAGTATAAAGACGATTTATGTCATTTGAATAAAGTTTCTTAGCCTTTTGCCACACCTCATAATAAGTGCGATAAGGTCGGTATTGGCCAACAAGACTTTGATCAATAGATTGCCATAGAACATTGCATAAAAATGCATCAATTTGTTTCCATTGCGACTGTTCTTTTTCAACAATATCGGTAACACGTTTTATTAAGTGTTCTTCATAACCCTGGCCCATAAACCACAATTCAACAGAGGCAGACCATGACATATAATTACTGGGGCCCTTCAATTTTTCAGAACATATGATAGGAGTAGTCGCAAAACTTCAGAAAGATTTGCTAGGCAACATATTATTAGGATTACTCATTAAGAATGAACACAAGTAAGAATTTAAAGGCCAAAAAATACAAGGAAAATACTGAAAAACAGTAGGGTCCGAGCCAAAAAGAAGATCTGGAAATTTCGGACGAGAATCAATTGTTCAAGCGCCTACACGCGCGTCTGAAAGTAGTGGCACGTGGATCTCACGCGCAGGACGGCGGTGGCGCGTGGGAGGGAATTTTTCGGTGATTTTTCCGGCGTGGACTCGTCTGGAAATTTCGACCACCTTTGTGTAGGTGGTGTGATGTGAAAGAGGTATGATACATGCGAAACAACTAGGGTTTTGAACGGCTCCTTGGTCGTTGGCGGCTAGGGTTTGGGGGATGAATACTGGAACGAAAAAAACACAGCAAACAGAGATTGTAATAGGGTTTTTTTTTCTCTCTGATAGCATGTGAGAAAATAAGGAGAAATTGTTATATTGATTTGCAATAATGAGAGCTTCTATTTATACAAGAGGAATTGCTATTAAACTAGGAAACTACTTAACTTAGGAATGTACACCTAATATATATCTATACACACTATTTACCAGTACCAATAAAAATATGACGGTGCCGGAAAAATGAGAATGAACCAATAAAAATGTGAAGGTGTCGGAAACAGTGGCTATGGAAAAAAAAAAAGAGGCTGAGAGCAAGAGTTCACCTTTTTTGGTGCAGAAACAGAGGCTATGGAGGATCGAGCTTTAGACGGAAGAGGCATCGGAGATGAGAGAGAAGGTGTCACCGGCGGAGGGCGCGACGGAGGAGTAACCGGAAGTAGGCGAGACAGAGGCGTAACCGTCGAAGGGCGCGATCAAAAAGGCGTAACTGTCAGAGGGCGTGTTCTATCATCCATAGAAGATGGAAGATGGAAGAAAGGATAAGAGTGGAAGAAAGAAAGAGTAGTAAAGTTATAGAGAGAGAAGTACATAAATTCAAAAAAGGAAAGAGTATAGTTACGTAAGGAAAAGAGTAGTAAAGAGTGAGAGAAAGAGAGAGTAGTACAAAAAGATGGACAACTTTTTGGTTTGTCATTGTTCAAGTATAGAAGTGGGGATAAAAAAATAGATTGAATGAATGTTAAGTTAAGAGAGAGAAATAGATAAAAATTAGGTGTATATTTTTGGTGTGAGTTGATTTGACAACTTTATAAGTGTATAAAAAAAAAATGATGTATATTAAGGCACACTATAATAAATAGATTTTTAGCCATTTAATACTTATTTTTTTTTGAGATAAAAATTAGTCAACTTTAGTATTTTATAATATAAATTGTAGTTCTTGTGGAGTAGAACAAAGCCTTTATTTTTATAGTGTTTTTTTTTTATTCCGTGGAATTGTAGCCAGAAAATTGGTTACAGGAGTAGGAAATCCGCACAAAATCTGAGCAGTGTACTCGCATCTACTTAAATTGTAATTGTGGGAATAAGAGAATCTCTGTCATGAAATTTTGCAACCAACTTGTCAGATTCACATTTTAACCCGATCTTCATATTCTATCCGGAAACTTCGAAATGGAAAAAAATATACTAGTTTGAAGAATTTTATATCGGAATCGTCGACTGCCTTGACAAAATCCCCTCTCCTTGATTTTTTATTTTTTTCCTTCCCTGGCGGAATGGACTCCGCCGATTCCCTCCACCGTTCCCGCCACCCGCGACACTTCTCAGGTATATATATACACACGTATATTTATAAATCTTTTTTTTTTTTATTTTCTTTTTGGCATAACCCGCTCTATTCCCTTTCTGTCTTTAACTCCTAATATATGGATGGTAAGAAACAATTTCTTCCTCAATTCCCTTTCTTTTTTTCAACGTCAACTTCTCACATGGATGTTAAGGAGTAATTTCCCCCCTCAATTTGTATGAATTGATATTATGTTGTTTGTGTCTTTATTCAGTTCCCCTATGTTGATATAATGAGTGATCTTAGACTTTCGGATGCCTATTTTTCTGTATCTTCCTTTTGTCAACGAATGATGATTAAGAGTTTTTCAATCTCTCCATATGAACTGTTACTTAATGGAAGAAGAAGAAGAAGAAGAAGAAGAAGAGAGTACAATTATCTTGGACTTAATCCTGAGAAATCTTGAGAATTTACTAGCACTAGTGATTGAAAAAAATAAAATAAAAATCCAATAGTTATAAATAAATTTATAGAAAAAAGGGCAAAAATAATAGTTATACTTAAGAATCACGCACAAATCCAATGAACACACAACAAACATATACATAAACTGATTGATCTTGAATATAATAAAAACGCTCGCTCGCTCGAATCAATCAGAGTCCTCAATTCGCGAATTATGAGGTCTCTCTGATTTCTTCAACAACCGAGCTAACCCCTTCAGATTTTGACTAGTCTTCTTCTAATGCACTCTATTCATCTTGATCCAACATGTATCAATTCTACATATATTGTAATTATGTATTTCTTAACATAGTTCATCTAATTCCCCTTTTATTGTTTCTCGAATTGATGGTTTTAATTACGGAAAATGCAAAATGAATAGTTCTTTTATTATAAACTTCTTGTTGTGAATTGCGAAATGTACGAGATCTGATCTGATATAGAAATTAGGGTTGGTCTGTGCAATTATTTAGCGCTTTGGTGTATGAACTGGCATTGATTGGCTATATCATTTTGTAATATATTTAGGCTTCGTTTGATAACAAGTTAGAAAATGATGGCAAAAGAGAAAGAAAAGTCCAGCTTCATCTAGAAGGTTTCTAGGCAAAGTCTTCTTTTGCTACTAGCTTGGTTGAAATATTGGCAAAGTTGACAACTTTGTCAACGGTGGAGAAGGAATGGCATTGGGGAAGCCTGCTATAAATACCCCTACCCATTCCATTAGTTAGCAAGAAAGAGGATCAGAAAAATCAGAAGAGTTCATATATTTAGAGAGAGATAGAGAGACTCCAAGAGGGAGTTTTGTGAGAAGTCTTTTTTGTAAAGAATTCTTGTTGTAATTCTTGTTGTTTATTTTCTGGAAAGAAATAAACCCGTTTTTCTTCTCAATATCATTCTCTGATTTTTCCCAATCCCATCAAGTGGTATCAGAGGCTGAGTTAGTGCACAGAGGAATTTTTTTCGGATTTTTCTGTTTCGGGTCAAAAAAAAAAAAAAAAATTTGTCTCCGAATCGATTTCTGGGCACACCACTGGAAAGGTCTTGTTTCGAGGATTCCGGAAATAATTTTTTCGGAATTTTTCGAGCACGGGAAGGTCCTCAAATCGGCGGTCAAAGTCTGGTCAAAGTTGCCGGAAAAAACAGCGTTTCTGGAGGTTGAAGACAACCCAGTCAGCGCCACATCACCGCCCAGTCAACGACACATCAGCGACGCGTCAGCGACCTTATTGAGTCACTGACCACGTGTCATTCCACGTCAGCACCCAGTCAGCTGCCAAGTGTCGGTCACATCATCGCCACCTGTCTGCCACATCGCTGCCACTTGGCGGCCACGTCATCGCCACATCAGCAAACAACCCTTGAAGTCTGCCACGTGTCACTCCTTGACACGTAATCATTTTTTACCCCGGAGAGGTCTATCATACCATTTTCGACCGTTCCGAACGCAACGGTGCACTCCGTTTTGTCAAATTTTGATTCTAAATTTGACAAAGTACGAATCAAATCAGAATGGCGGCAGAAGACTCGTCATCTGGAGCTATGCTCAAACTCACAGCTACAAACTATACACTTTGGAGACATCGGATGGAAGATCTCCTTAGTTGTAAAGATTTGTACGATCCAATCGAGTTTGAAGGTAAGAATCCTGAGCCCGCAAAAAAAAAATGAATGGAAGAAAATGAATTGAAAGACGATTGGTTCAATTCGTCAATGGATCGATCACAGTGTCTTCCATCATGTTTCTGAGGAAACTGATGCATACACACTCTGGAAGAAGTTGAAGGATATGTATCAGCCTAAGACAGCTCAGAATAAAGCTTTACTAATGAGACGATTAGTAAATCTGAAGTTACGGAGTGGGAAGTCAGTTGCCGAGCATGCGAGTGGATTTCAAAGCTTGGTAAACCAATTAACATCAGTTGACTTCAACCTTGGATATGAAGTGCAAGCTCTCCTATTTCTCAGTTCACTACCCGAGAGCTGAGAAACACTTGTAATCACCCTCGGAAATTCAGCTCCGAATGGTATACTGACCATGGCAATGGTACAAGAAGCCTTGTTCAACGAAGAGGCGATGAGGAGTGATGCAAGCTCAGATCAGACAGAAGCTTTAGTCACTGAACACCGAGGGAGATCACAAGGAAGAAATCAAGGCAGATGGAGAGATCGGAGCAAGAGCAGAGGCAAATTAGTAGAAGGTAAAAGGGCCACATATAGTTGTTATCACTGTGGCCTAGAAGGCCATATGAAGAAGAATTGCAAGAAGCTATTACGAGAGCAGAGACAGAATAGCAAGCAATCGAAGGACAGAAACGGAGATACACTGGTTACTGTCACAGGAGAAGTGGTCTTATGCTCAAGTGAGGAGGAGACATGTCTTCATACAGGAAGCCAAGATGTCGAGTGGATTGTTGATACTGCAGCATCCTATCACGTCACTCCGCACAAAGACTTCTTCACCACGTACAAAGCTGGAGACTTTGGTACGGTGAAGATGGGGAATAAAAGTTCTGCTGAGATCAAAGGGATTGGTGACATTCAAGTAAAAACGAATGTCGGATGTTCAATCACATTGAAGGATGTGCGGCATGTTCCAGACCTCCGACTCAATCTACTTTCAGGGTCGGCGTTTGACAAACAAGGTTATGCAAATATGTTCAGCAATAGCACATGGAAGATGTCAAGAGGTTCCTTGGTTGTCGCCCGAGGACACACATGTGGTACTCTATATAAAACACATATGAAAATATGTGAAAGCAGTCTGAATGTTGTAGAGCGTGAAAAGTCCCAAAATCTATGGCATCAGAGACTCGGACATATGAGTGAGAAGGGTTTGTCTACCTTGACAAAACATGAGCTAATCACAATTGCAAAGGATGCTACACCAGATCCTTGCAGCCACTGCTTGTTCGGTAAGCAACACCGAGTCTCATTCCGTTCATCATCAGTGAGGAAATCAGAGATGTTGAGTCTGGTACACTCTGATGTTTGTGGTCCCTTGGAGGTGGAATCACTTGGTGGCAACAGGTATTTTCTAACCTTTATTGATGATGCTTCACGAAAGGTGTGTGTTTATTTCTTAAAATCGAAGGACCAGGTTCTGGATGACTTCAAAGAGTTTCATGCCATGGTAGAGCGTGAAACTGGAAAGAAGCTAAAATGCCTTCGCTCAGATAATGGAGGTGAGTACAGATCCAGAAAGTTCAAAGCCTATTGCAGGAGACATGGCATTCGACATCAGAAAACGGTTCCTCGCACCCCACAACACAATTGTTGGGATTGGGAAAAATCAGAGAATGATATTGAGAAGAAAAACGGGTTTATTTCTCTCCAGAAAATAAACAACAAGAATTCTTTAAAAAAAAACTTCTCACAAAACTCTCTCTTGGAGTCTCTCTATCTCTCTCTCTAAATGTATGAACTCTTCTGATTTTTCTGATCCTCCTTCTTGCTAACTAATGGAATGGGCAGGGATATTTATAGCAAGCTTCCCCAATGCCATTCCTTCTCCACCATTGACAAAGTTGCCAACTTTGCCAATAACAATGGCGTAGCCGAAAGGATGAATAGGACTATCATGGATAAGGTCCGAAGTATGATGAGCATGGCTAAATTGCCAAAGCCATTCTGGGGAGAAGCTGTTCATGCTGCCTGCTACTTGATCAATAGATCCCCATCAGTGCCGTTGAATTTTGAGATCCCGGAGAAAGTATGGTTAGGTAAGAATCCTTCTTATTCACATTTGAAAGTGTTTGGATGTTTAGTCTTTGTACATGTATCCAAGGAGCTCAGGCAGAAGCTCGATGCGAGGACTACTCCATGCATCTTCATTGGCTATGGAAATGAAGAATTCGGATACAGGCTGTGGGATCCAAAGGCGAAGAAGGTTATTAGGAGCCGGGATGTAGTGTTCCATGAAAACCAGACGATTAAAGACATTGAAGAGCCCACTGTGTCTACTCAATCAAAGTCCATTGCCCAGGATATTGTTCCTAATCCAACACCTGCACAACCAGTGACAGAGGATGATGAGGTGCAAGAGGAAATACAAGAAGAAGAACAGGAGGAAGAAGAAGAGGACATTGAGCCGGGGGAGACTCAATCCTCTTCACCAGAAGTTGCAGGACCATCACAAGAGTTAGATGGTGATACTCCTTCTGAAATTCAAAATCCACAGGTTCGAAGATCTGAACGTGGAAGGATTCTGTCAACCAGATATCCAGATTCAGAGTATATTTTGCTTACGGAAGATGGGGAGCCAGAAAATTTCCAGGAAGTTATATCTCATCAAGACAACAGTGAATGGAAGGAGGCAATGGAAGATGAGATGGATTCTTTGAAGAAAAATCACACATACGAATTGGTTGAGCTTCCAAAAGGAAAGAAGGCATTAAAGAACAAATGGGTGTTCAAGCTCAAAAAGGATGGCAGCGGAAAGGTGGTGAAGCACAAAGCCCGGTTGGTGGTCAAAGGATTTCTTCAGAAGAAAGGAATTGACTTTGACGAGATATTTTCACCTGTTGTGAAGATGGCTTCAATCTGTATCATTCTTGGATTGGTAGCCAACATGGATTTGGAGCTTGAGCAGATGGATGTAAAAACAACATTTTTTCATGGTGACTTACATGAAGAAATCTACATGAACCAGCCAGAAGGTTTTGAGGTTTCAGGGAAAGAGAACCTCGTTTGCAAGCTGAAGAAGAGTCTGTACAGTCTCAAGCAAGCACCCAGGCAGTGGTACAAGAAGTTTGACTCATTCATGAGGAGTCAAGGCTATAAGAGAACCAACGCAGATCAGTGTGTTTACATCCATAGATTTCTAGATGGAAGTTTCGTTACACTGCTGCTATATGTAGACGACATGTTGATCGTTGGACAGGATGCAACGAAAATAAGCCAGCTGAAGAAGGAGCTCTCCAAGTACTTTGATATGAAAGACTTGGGACCAGCTCAACAGATATTGGGGATGCATATAATTCGAGATAGGAATAATCGAAGGTTATGGCTATCTCAGGAGAAGTATGTTGAACGAGTGCTTGAAAGGTTCAACATGGACAAAGCCAAACCAGTTAGCATTCCATTGGGAAATCATTTCAAGCTGAGTAGAAGATCATGCCCCTCATCCAAGAAAGAGATAAAGGAGATGTCAAAAGTGCCATATTCCTCAGCGGTAGGAAGCTTGATGTATGCTATGGTCTGTACCAGGCCAGATATTGCCCACGCAGTAGGAGTGGTGAGCAGATTCCTTTCCAATCCCGGGAAAGAACATTGGGAGGCAGTCAAGTGGATTCTCAGGTACCTCAAAGGTACATCAAAAATGTGTTTGTGCTATGGGGGAGGTGACCCAGTCTTAGAAAGCTATACAGATTCAGATATGGCTGGAGATCTTGATGGTAGAAAATTTACATCGGGATTCCTTTACACTTATGCAGAGGGAGTTGTGTCATGGCAGTCAAGATTGCAGAAGTGCGTTGCTTTATCTACAACAGAAGCTGAGTACATTGCAATAACTGAAGTCGGTAAAGAAATGTTGTGGCTAAAGCGGTTTCTAGAAGAACTGGGAATCAAACAGAAGGAATACAAGATACATTGTGACAGATAGCCGGTAAAGAAATGCTCTGGACTTGAGCAAGAACTCAATGTATCATTCCCGTACAAAGCACATCAACACTCGGTATCATTGGATACGGGAAGTTATGGACAGACAGCTACTGAGACTTGTGAAGATCCACACAAAGGACAATCCAATAGATATGTTAACAAAAGCGGTTCCTCGAGAGAAGCAAGAATTATGTAGAGACATAATTGGGATGGATTGCAGATGACATATGCTTCTAAATGCAACTGGAGGGGGAGAATTGAAAGAAAAGTCCAGCTTCATCTAGAAGCTCCATCTAGAAGGTTTCTAGGCAAAGTCTTCTGTTACTACTAGCTTGGTTGAAATATTGGCAAAGTTGGCAACTTTGTCAATGGTGGAGAAGGAATGGCATTGGGGAAGCCTGCTATAAATACCCCTACCCATTCCATTAGTTAGCAAGAAAGAGGATCAGAAAAATCAGAAGAGTTCATATATTTAGAGAGAGATAGAGAGACTCCAAGAGAGAGTTTTGTGAGAGGTTTTTTTTGTAAAGAATTCTTGTTGTTTATTTTTTGGAGAGAAATAAACCCGTTTTTCTTCTCAATATCATTCTCTGATTTTTCTCAATCCCAACAAAAAGTTCCTTTTACATTTTCGTGGAGATAGAAGATTATCTAGTCATGATTATCTAGTCATAAAAATAAGCACGAAATTGAGAGCATCTCATTAAATTACTCATCTCGCCTTCTAACTTCTCCTCAAAGTAATCGCCTTCTACAGTCATTTTCCTACTTTGTTATCAAACGGAGCCTCAGGCGCTGTTTGATTCTAGTCGATGCGGTGTTTGGGACAAAATTGGGCTGGGATAGAGTTTGAGTAATTCTATTTCAATCCTTTCTTCGTATTTTTGTTCTTCCTGATTTTTTAGAGGCACTAAGGAAATGTGATTCTAAAGGTCCTTTTCCCCTTTCCCATCTCCATATACCGGACAAAGCGTAAGTTTACTTTGCATTTATTAAATGGTCGTTATGTTGCTTGTTGGTTTTATTCTCATTTTGAAAATAGGAGTGTTTGGAGGTCTAAAATTATTCTGAAGAGAGAAACTTGGTTACCTGGATCACCTAGATGAGCATTCGTAATCCGACACAAAGCAACCCGTCCTGGAATGTTTCGCTATACAAATTTTCTTTGTTATGTTAGGGTTGAGCTGTATTTAGTTTCCTGGATTGGGTGGATTATTCGCATCATTATCCAATATTCAGGTTCGTAGTTCTCTGCATGTTACTGTTTGTGGTACAAAATCAAGCTGGTAGCATGAATAATTCATAGTGGACACTAACTGGAGTAGTCCAAGAGGAAATTTTTATGAAATGTATTGATATTGATAGTTGTAATTTTACAAAGACTATTAAAGTGAGTTTAAATAGCTGAAAAGATGAAGGCTAACTAAACTAAATTTGGTTAATCTGACCAAAACAATAATGACATTTAGGCTTTGCTTAATAACATGGATAATGATAATAAAAACAACTAATTTGGGTGATAAGATGGAAAATAAGTTTAGGGATGTGGTGAGATGCTCTCCATCTCATGCTCATTTTTGTGATCATATGTCCTCCATCCTCTTTTGTGTTTTGTGGAAAAAAATCCTTTGGGTGGGAATTTCTTCACCCCCACCCAAAGAATTTTTTTACATGGAAGAAGCCAAGAAGCAAGATTTGATCTCACCACATCCCTTATTCTCCAACTTCTCACAAAATACATTGTTTTTCCTACTATTTTCCATCTTGTTATCAAATGGAGCCTTAATGCCTCAATCAATTGAATTGTTTAACTATGGAAATTTGACCAAGACTACAAACAATACTAAGGTTTAGTAAGATCCATTAATTAATCTCATCCCGTAGACCATTGAATTCTTAATTTTCAATGTCCAGCAAGCAGGGGTAGCGTCTCTTAGCCTCTAGGCATGGTAAATAGGCAGGGTTGGTATTGTAGGCAAGGTTTATTTGCATGCACGGACTTGTATGGTATTGCAGACACAACTATGTTATATTTCAAGCCACATAACTCATTTATTTTAATTTCGTAAGATTTTATGGCAAAGTCACTTATATAATTCTTGGATAATTTGCCTGTATTTTTTTGTATTAATGTCCCGCACAACATATGGTTTGGCAGGGTAGATTGTCTTTGCACAGAAGGTTGTTGAGTTGGTTTCATTGATAAGTAAACAGCATATGAAAGCTATGGGGTCCTTAAATCAGCACTCTGACATAAATACATTTGCTCTGGAACTCAAAAACTGTTCCAGTAGGCCTTCCGGAGGCGATTTAGCACTTATGGTGAATTCAGAAATAGGTGCAGTTTTGGCTGTTATGAGGAGAAACGTAAGATGGGGGGTCCGCTATATGGCCGATGATGATCAACTTGAACACTCTTTGATCCAATCCTTCAAAGAATTACGCAGAAAAATTTTCTCGTGGCAACATCAGTGGCATTTGATTAACCAAGTCGTGTACCTCCAGCCATTTTTGGATGTGATTCAATCCGATGAAACAGGTGAACCAATCACTGTTGTTGCTTTATCATCTGTTTACAAATTCTTAACATTAGAGATATTTGATTTAGATACTGTGAATGTGGACGATACTTTGCATTTGATAGTTGATGTCGTTACAAGTTGTCGTTTTGAGGTCACCGATCCAGCTTCTGAAGAGGTGGTGCTGATGAAGATACTTCAGGTTCTTTTGGCCTGCATGAAGAATAAGGCATCACTTAAGTTGAGTAATCAGCATGTATGCAATATAGTGAATACTTGTTTTCGTGTTGTTCATCAAGCAAGCTCTAAAGGTGCATTGTTGCAAAGGATAGCATGCCATACGATGCATGAACTAATTAGGTGTATTTTTTTTCACCTGCCTGACATTGATAATACAACAACAACAACAACAACAACAAAGCCTTTATCCCACTAGGTGGGGTCGGCTACATGGATCAAACAACGCCATAGTGGCCTGTCATGAATCATATCTATAGTGAAACCATTTGCCTCTAAATCCTTCCTAATAGTTTCACCTATAGTTTTTCTCGGTCTTCCTCTGCCTCTAACAATTTGGCTTCCCTCAATATGATCAACTCTCCGTACCACGGCATCTACCGGTCTCCTCCCTACATGCCCAAACCATCTAAGTCGATATTCAACCATCTTTTCTGTAATAGGTGCCATCCCAACTCCCTCTCTGATGGTATCATTCCTGATCCTATCTTTCCTATTCTTGCCACTCATCCATCTCAGCATTCTCATCTCAGCTACATTTAGTTTATTCTCGTGTTGGCTTTTGACCGCCCAACACTCAGTCTCATACAACATCGCTGGTCTAACCGCAGTACGGTAGAATTTTCCTTTTAACTTGAGTGGTACGTTTTTATCACATAACACACCCGAAGCTTTCTTCCATTTCAACCACCCTGCTTGAATCCGGTGGTTTACATCTCCCTCTATCTCCCCATCTTCTTGTATAATGGATCCAAGATACTTAAACCGAGTGACTTGTGGTATGACATTGTCCCCAACTTTTACCTCTAAGTTAGGAGTGTTCCACCTTTTACTGAACTTGCATTCCATATATTATGTCTTACTTCTGCTTAAACGAAAGCCATGCGCTTCTAAAGTTTGTCTCCACGTTTTCACCTTCCCATTTAGCTCTTCTCTGGACTCACCCACTAGGACTATATCATCTGCAAATAGCATGCATCGCGGTGCTGGCTCTTGAATGTGTTCCGTGAGTACATCCAAGACCAAGGTAAACAGATAAGGGCTCAAAGCTGACCCTTGGTGTAGTCCTATAGTTATAGGAAAATCCTTCGTGGACCCACTATGTGTTCTCACACTAGTCTTAGCTCCCTCATACATGTCCTTGATAGCACGAATATAGGCAATCCTAACCCCTTTCTTCTCTAGGGCTTTCCACAAAATCTCTCTTGGTACCCTATCATATGCCTTCTCCAAGTCAATGAAAACCATGTGTAGGTCCTTTTGATCCCTCCGATAATGCTCCATCAAACGTCGCAACAAGTAAATTGCTTCCATGGTCGACCTTCCGGGCATAAAACCAAATTGATTATCTAAAATGCTGGTTTCCTTTCTTAGTCTCCGTTCAATCACTATTTCCCATAACTTCATAGTATGACTCATGAGTTTAATCCCCCTGTAATTGGCGCAATTTTGTATATCCCCCTTATTCTTATAAATCGGGATTAGGGTGCTTCTCCTCCATTCTTCCGGCATCTTCTTTGATCTCAATATCTCGTTGAAAAACCTTGTGAGCCAACCAATGCCTTTATCACCTAGACCTTTCCAAACCTCAATAGGTATACTATCTGGCCCAATTGCTTTACCACTATCCATTCGTTTCAATGCTTCTTTCACTTCATTTTCTTGAATTCTGCGATAAAAGGTGAAATTTTGGTCATCCTCTCGCATGTCCAGCTCATCTCCACATGCTAGAATCTCATAACTTTCATTAAATAATTTGTGAAAATAATTCTTCCATCTCTCCTGTATGTCTTGTTCCTTAACCAAAACTTTACCTTCTTCGTCCTTAATGCATCTCACTTGATCCAAGTCTTTTGTCTTCCTCTCTCGACCCTTAGCCAATTGGTAAATAGTTTTTTCCCCATCTTTGGTGCCTAAAGATTGGTATAATCCATCAAAAGCTTAAGTCCTCGACTCACTCACCGCCTTCTTGGTCTCTTTCTTTGCTTCTTTGTAGGATTCCCAATTTTCCGCATTCTTACATAAAGACCAAGCTTTAAAGCATTTCCTTTTTACCTTAACTTTATCTTGTACACTATCATCCCACCACCAAGATTCTTTATCCCTAGGTCCACATCCTCTTGATTCACCCAGCGTCTCTTTAGCTATCTTCCTGATCCCCTCGGCCGCCTTGTCTCACATATCATTTGAGCTTCCGTTTGCCTCCCAAAACCCTCCCTCCAGCACCTTGTGTTGGAAGATCCTTTGTTTATCACCCTTCAAATGCCACCATCTAATCCTTTGTTTATCACCCTGACATTGATAATACAAAGGTAATTATCCTTAGATTCATAGCTATTTGTCTTTGGTGCATATTCCCACTTCAACATAGCATACATGATAGTTATGAGTTATGACTAGGGCTTTTTTCACTTTGCCATCCCTCCTCTCCCCTCTCTTCCTCTTCCCCCTTCCCCCTTCCCCCACCCACATTTTATATGGAAAACTAGAATTACCCCCTATTTTCATGACTTCTATGCTTTGCCTCTTGCGTGCGGGGAATCTCAAATAATTACATAAAGTCAGGGGTTTAAGTCAAATGATTACATTAAAAAATGATAGACATTGTACTCCATTTTATGTAGCCTCCGGAGATTCCCCTGCACGGAGGGGCAAAGTCTACAATTTTGAAAACAGGGGGGCAAGGCTAATTTCACATTAAGAACAGGGAACGAAGTCAAAAAAAGACCTTGTTACCATCTTACATGACTGTGCGTGTTTGATAAAAAAGTTTGTAATTAATTGAATGGGCTGCTAATTTTTATGAGAGTTGGAAAAAGAGAGGAGTGATTTGGTAATATTTTATATTACTTTGGGTGGTGGGTAAGAAATTTTTTCCTGTTGGAAATAAGAAAAAGATGGAGAACATTTCACCAAATCACCTTTCTCTACTTCCAAGTTCTCATAAAAAACAGTAGTGATCTCAAATCATTTTTCAAATTTTATGTATCGAACTGACCCGGTAAAGATGAATTAATCCTTTTTTTTTTTTACTAAACTTGTATTTTTGGTGCAGGTCAGTGTGCGAGATGCAGATCACACTTCCAGAACTAAACAGCAAAACAATGGCAATGCCAGTTCGGAACATGATGACAAGACTTATTCTGTTGGAGTTTCTTCGAATGTTTCAACAGACACATCTGAAGGGGATGGAAATATAATGGAGGTTGGTCAAGGGAAAGAGGCTGCTCAGAGTGGAGACCATCTTATGAAGGAGCCGTATGGGGTCCCGTGCATGGTGGAAATATTTCACTTCTTATGTTCCCTTTTGAATATTATCGAGCAACACAGTGGAATCGGTCCGAGATCAAACCCTATAGCATATGATGAAGATGTCCCCCTATTTGCATTAGGGTTAATCAATTCGGCTATTGAATTGGGCGGGGCCTCATTTGCCCATCACCCAAAACTACTGGCTTTGATACAAGATGAACTTTTCTGCCACTTGATGCAGTTCGGTTTGTCAATGAGTCCGCTAATCCTTTCCACAGTATGTACCATTGCTCTTAATCTGTATCATAATTTGCGTACCAAGCTTAAACTACAGCTCGAAGCTTTCTTCTCTTGTGTCCTTTTGAGAATCGCACAAAGCAAGCATGGAGCTTCGTATCAACAGCAGGAGGTTGCTATGGAGACACTTGTTCACCTTTGTAGACAACAGACGTTTATGGCTGAGATGTATGTGAACTTCGATTGTGATATATCTTGCAATAATGTATTTGAAGAACTCGCCAATTTGTTATCGAAAAGCGCTTTCCCGGTAAACAGGCAATGCACATTCTTGCTCTCGATGGCCTAATCGCCATGATCCAGGGCATGGCCGAAAGAACATTCGGCGGGTTGCCAGCTTCGCTAAGTCTTGAAGATTACCAACCGTTTTGGATGGTGAAATGCAATAACTACGATGACCCTAGTCAGTGGGTCCCATTTGCTCATAAGATGAAGTTCATCAAGAGGAAATTGATAATTGGAGCTGATCACTTCAACCGGGCCCCTATGAAAGGTCTTGAATTTCTCCAAGGAATGCATCTTTTGCCCAATAAACTCGATTCACAAAGTGTAGCTTGCTTTCTTTGGTACACAACCGGGTTAGATAAGAATCTTGTTGGGGATTTTCTTGGAAATCATGATGAATTTTGTATTGAAGTGCTTCACGAATTCGCTCGGACTTTTGATTTTTCCAACATGAATTTGGACACTGCATTGCGGGTTTTATTGGAGTCTTTTAAATTTCCTGGAGAGTCGCAAAAGATACAAAGGGTTCTTGAGGCCTTTGCGGAAAGATATTATGAACAGTCACCACATATCTTGGCCAACAAAGATGCTGCTCTTTTACTGTCATATTCATTATTATTGCTTAACACAGACCAACACAATGCTCAGGTGAAGAAGATGACAGAGGAAGATTTTATACGTAACAATCGGCACATAAACGGAGGGAACGATCTCCCTCGTGAGTACTTATGTGAGCTTTACCACTCAATCTGCATGAATGAGATCCGCATGACCCCCAAGACAGGTGCCGGCTTTCCAGTGATGACATCAAGCCATTGGATTGGTCTGAAGCACAAATCGAAACAATCCGCTCCGTTCATCGTCTGCGATTCGAGAGAGAATCTCGACTATGATATGTTTAGAATTCTGTCGAGTCCCACTATTGCCGCCCTCTCTGTGGTTTACAATCATGTGGAGCAGGAAGATGTTTTACAAACATGCATTGACGGGTTCTTAGCCGTTGCTAAAATTGCAGCTCGCTATAATCTTGATGATGTTTTGGATGATTTGGTCGTATCTCTTTGTAAATTTACAACCCTTTTGCTTCCACTATCTGTTGACGAATCTATCCTTGCATTTGGGGATGATACTAAAGCTAGAATGGCGACGGTGGCAGCTTTTACCATAGCAAATAAATACGCGGTGGTTGGAAAACATTCTTGATTGCATTTTGAGCTTGCACCGGCTAGGCCTTGTTCCTACCCATTTGGCCAGTGATGCAACCGATGAGTTGGACCCTGCACCTGAACTTGAGCGAGGGTGAGCTGCTGCAGCTCCCCCACCAGTTTCCCATAAGCTGTCTCTGATCACTTCTCAAAGGTCATCTAGTTTGATGGGTCGATTTAGCCAATTCTTGTATCTTGATGCAGACGAGCCAGCCCCACAACCTACCGAAGAACAACTTTTAGCTCATGAACGGTCTCTTCAGGCAGTTCAAAATTGCCACATTGATAAAAAATTTACGGAAAGTAAGTTTTTGCAAGCCGAGTCCCTGTCGCAGCTAGCACGGGCCCTCATCTTAGCTGCGGGCCAGTCCTACAAGGAGAATAATTCTGTTGAAAATGAGGACATTGCGGTTTTTTGCTTGGAGTTGCTGATTGCAGTGACGTTAAATAACCGGGATAGAATTTTGCTTCTTTGGCAGGGCATTTATGAGCACATAGCCAACGTTGTACAATCAGCTGTAATGCCTTGTACCTTAGTTGAGAAGGCCATGTTTGGCCTCCTTCATATATGCCAACGATTACTCCCTTACAATGAGAACTTGACCGACGAGCTACTCAAGTCTTTACAACTGGTTCTAAAACTCGATGCTTGCGTTGCTGATGCGTACTGTGAGCAAATCACAAATGAAGTTATGCGCCTTGTTAAGGCAAACGCAATGAAGATCCGATCTCATGTGGGGTGGCGCACCATAACCTCACTGCTCTCCATCACAGCCAGGCACCCAGAAGCATCTGAGGTTGGGTTTCAGACCCTTGAGTTCATCATGTCTTATGGGGCTCACCTCTTGCCGGAGAACTATGTCCTGTGTGTGAATGCGGCTCGGCAGTTTGCTGAGTCCCGGGTCGGGAATATTGAACTGTCAATTAAATCTTTGGATCTGATGGCGAATTCATTGGTCTGCCTAGTTCGATGGTCTTGCAAGACGAAAGTAGCCATAGGGCAAGAGGCTTTGGCTCTTGCGAAAATGTATCAAGATATCAGTGAAATGTGGTTGAGATTGTTACAAGGACTTAGAAAGGTTTGCATGGACCAACGAGAAGAGGTTCATAACCACTCAATTTTGATGTTGCAAAGGTGCTTAACCGGAATGGATGGTATCCATGTCCCGAATGAGCTTTGGTTACAATGTTTTGATCGGGTGATCTTCACGTTGCTTGATGAGATTTTGCAAATAGCAGAGGATAATTCCCCAAAGGAGTATCGGAACATGGAAACTTCGCTATTTTTATGCTTGAAACTACTGTCGAAATGCTTTTTGCAGTCAATGGAGGATCTTTATCAGTTGAGTTCCTTTTGTAGACTATGGGTTGGGGTACTTGGTTATATGGAGAGATATATGAAGGCTAAATTAAGAGGTAAAAGGAGTGAGAAAATACACGAATTACTACCTGAGCTCCTCAAGAACGCCTTACTTGTGATGAAGTCTCGAGGAATTCTTGTGGAAAATGATTCCGTTGTTGAAAGTTTCTAGCAATTAACGTGATTACATGTGAAAAATATTTCCTCGTCTTTGCAGTTAGAAGTTTTCCCCGAGCACAATAAAGCAGGGTGTAGTCCGCTCCCTGATGGGAATTTAGTGGTTCAGTGACTTCAGTCTAGCGAGACGACGACCTGAAAATGTTTTCGGATTTGGAGGGTCGATAGAATTTTATTAAGTTTCCAAAGAGTAGTAGCACCATTTTTGTTTATGGTGCTAAGTGTATTAAGGGTAATGATTTTTACATCAAGAACTGGTCAGTATCTTGACAAATATTTGTCGGTTTGGCTGGTGCTTTCACGCAATTCTCGAATTCTTGAATTCTTGTAGCATATGTAAATTTTGAGATTACAATTGCACCAATTTTTCTTTGTAAAAATAGTTGTCTTATATTGAGAATACATTTGGGTGGTTTTGTGCCAGATTCTTGATGTTTTTTCTTTTCTTATTTTAGATCCATAGACGAATTCACCTGCTATTTGTTTTCTTGCATGTGCTTATTTTGCCCAAGGTTTGTAGGTTATGTTGTTGAGTTTACGCGGAATTACACTAGACTAGATAATTTATAATTATAATATTATTATTATTATTATTATTAATAATAACAATTATTATTATAATTACTACTACTACAAAAATTTAATTGACGTGAATATAATCACAAATAATACAATTTCTACCTTGTGTGAATTTCAATCCTTGCAACAACAGGAAAATACAAGTTAAAAAATACTAAGCAAATAAATTTTATCTTTATATAATATTACTTACTTTTAATGGAGAATAAGGAGTATCGAGTAATAAGTTAATAGACATATTAATTATAAGTATTAGTGGACTGAGCTATATTTTATACAAAAAATTCATATTGAAGTATCAAAATATATCAATTTAAGCGCTAAACTACTCATATGAAGTACTCATAATTCAAGGTGAGCAAAGAGTAAAATTTTCGTAAAAATAATGTGGGAAAATCTAAATTATATATTATGACCTACTAAATCAATCTTTTTCTAAGATAATTGACTAAATTACACACATTTCAAAAATTGACATGGACAAATACTCTGTAAGGTGTTGCACTACTGAGTGACAATTTTTAGTGGCAGAAACCTTTTGTTATGAAAATCATTTTTATCCCCTACAGACCATTAATGTCATAATTTTGGTGAATACCTAATGACTTAGACCTTGTTTACTTGTCACTTAATTTGTCATTTAAATTTGAAAATTTAAAATTTTTAGATTTAAGTGGTTGTCAAAATTGTTCACTAACTAAAAAAATTAAGTGATCACTTAATTTTTACCACTTAAAACTTAAAATTTTCATCCAAAATTTTAAGTAGTAAAGTTGCCACTTAAATCTGAAACTTAATTTTAAAAGGTGTAAAAAGTCCACTTTGCCCCCTCTCTTTTCTCAAAATTACACAACACTCTACCCCCACTCCTTCTCAAAACGAAGCAGCTCGTCGCCGCTCTCCACCAAGTCCACGCCGCTTGTCGCCGTTCTCCACCTCCATCGTCGTCACCATTCTCCACCCTCTGCTCGTTGCCGTTTTCTCTATCGGTAAGATCTCTCTCTTTCTCTTTCACACACATGCACACAGACGCAACAAATACATACATATTATATATATATATATTTGTGTGATGCTTCTCCACAGTTCACGCCATTTCTCCACGCACACGCCGCTCGAAGTATATGTATGGGTTAGGGTTAGGGTTAGATGAGGAGCTATGATTGGTTGCCTTTGTTGATTGTTCTATTTTTATTTTGGATGTTGAGTAAAATGAGGGCAAAATGGTCATAATAAAAAAAATTCAGTTTTCAGATGTGTTATATTTAAATAAACAACATTTTTTCAGATACAATTTTCAAAAGTAAACAAATAGCTTTTTCAGTTTTCAGATTTTTTACTAAACGCCACCTTAATCTTTTCAGATTTTTTACTAAACGCCACCTTAATCTTTTATAACCGTTAGATTATATGACTGAAAAAATATAATTTTTTATGAAAATTTATTTTAAGTTTGAATAGTTGCCAAAACAATATAATTATACTTATCACCCGAATAATTTATAACTTTAATGTCAAGTAGTTTAACTTTTCAAAATAATATTATGTCCAAAGAAAAAGGACTTGCTTCCCCTTCATTATCCATTCCATTCAAGTTCGTCCAATATGACTTAGTTCGAGACTTCAACAAATGAATTTTTTTCACAAAATTTGGTGAGGATTATTTTGTAATGAGTATATTATATCCATAAAAATTTATCAAAAAATTAAAACCAAAAGTAGGTATAGTAAAAATTTGATACATATGTTCATTTTCAACCGTTAAACTTTTAGACGACCGTTTCACTCACTTATTTGTTTGAATTTTTTGATGAAAATTTGTGAAATTGATTTACTCATTATAGAAATCATCTTCATCAAGTTTCAAGAAAAAAATTCATGTATTCAAGTTTCAAACTAAATCTCATTGGACGAACTTAAATAGAAAAAGTAACAGAAGGAGTTTCTAACGGCATCTATAGTGGGTATGATAAATTGGCAAATTTACCATACCCACTACTACAGCGGAGATAACTTAGAGCACAAACTTAATGTTGTATATTATTAATAATAAAAAAAATCTACCACATGCCTAAACTTTATTCACACGGTTGTGCCTTACTCGTATAAATCATATGAGTGTCCTTTACTCGTTTAAAAATAAATAAATAAAATTAATTAATGCTTTATATGGCTAAGCCACAACAGTATAAGGAAATTTTTTTTTAATGCTAAATGAGAAAGAGTTAAAAAGAATAATAGAAAACTCATACAGTTAGGATAGGATGGTGTTATTTACACCCTCAAATGTACCACAAATACCAACAATTAGAATTTAACTAAAATATATTTCAACACTCTTTTATTTATCACAAATACCCATTCAATTACCTGATGTTAAGATACTGCTTACAAACACACTCTCCTTATTTAAGCCGAGTTTATGTGAGTACATTCACATTTCATTAGGCGAGCTTTATTTGAAAAATATTTCAGCAATCTATTACACAATGTTAAGTAAGTTCTTATCAATAAATTTTTTTCATGTGAGCCAAGTGTATGTAACTGCACTCATTTCTCATTAGAAGAACCTTACGAGAGTGTCATTGATAATAACTTTACCATATGGGAGTGTTTGTGACAAGACGAGCATATGAAACAAATATAATAAATATAAATAACACCGCCTTACATTTAAGACTGATTTTTCACACTTTTATACGAATGTGTCTCATTCTTACCGGGCTTTTCTAATTTTTATTTTTTTAAGTTAAAATTTTATACAAGTTTTGCAGAATTATATAACTATTTTTTATATTATATTCGGTGTACTTACTCAACAAATTTAATGTCAAATTTATAAATTTGTGGATAAATTCACATCCACGTTGTGGATGCTATAATAGGATAATAAATAAAGTATGTATTACTGTTGAAACTTTCCTCGCTCAACACAGCGCCTACCCCACACGTCCAATACTCTTGTTCTAGCACACCAAAAGAGAAAATGGTGTATATCAGCACAACTCTCATCTTCATTTTACATTCATCTACCTTTTGATCCGTTTGCACCCAAAATATATATATATATATATATAATTACGCAGCAGAGTGATGATGGCTGTACCGGTAACACCACTGCCGGAGCACATCAACACGCTGCCGTTGCCTTTGCCGGAGCAATTATGCCGTCCCTTCTCCTTTGCCGAGATCTTAGCCGCAACTAACAACTTCGACGATTCATTGGTTATTGGGCAAGGAGGATTTGGTAAAGTATACAAAGGGGTCATCGACAACGGGGCAAGTATCGTTGCTATTAAACGGCTAAGCTCTGCGTCTAATCAAGGAGATTCCGAATTCAGAACCGAGATTGAGATGCTCTCAAAATTTCGGCACTCTCATATTGTGTCTTTAATTGGTTACTGTTATAGTTCCATTGAGATGATCCTTGTCTACGAACATATGGTCAACGGGTCTCTAGCGGATCACTTGCACAAACTTGGCAAGTATGGTACTAGTTCTGATTTATCTTGGGTGCAGCGTCTCAAGATTTGTCTAGGAGCTGCTCGTGGCTTGGATTACCTGCATACAGGTACTGGTGTCATACATCGGGATATAAAGAGTTCGAACATTCTGTTAGATAAGAATTGCGCAGCTAAAGTTTCAGATTTTGGTTTGTCTAGAATCAACCCAATTGATAAGTCTTGCACTCATATCACCACAAATGTAAAAGGGACAACGGGGTATATGGATCCAGAATATATGTTGACCTTCCGATTGACAATGAAATCCGATGTCTACTCTTTTGGGGTTGTACTATTTGAAGTGTTGTGCGGAAGGCGAGCGGTGGATTTTACACTTGATGAAGAGCAATGGAGTCTTGCTAGGTGGGCCCAATGCTGTATTGAAAAAGGAACGCTTCATCGTACTATCAATCCTAATTTGTGGTCGGAAATCTTGCCTGAATCTTTGAAAGAGTTTGTGCGAATTGCAAATCAATGCTTATGTTATCGGCCGAAAAAACGACCTACAATGACTCAGGTCGTGAGCTCACTCGAGTTGGCGTTGGCATTGCAGCTAGGACACAAAGATTCTTCTGCATTTGAAATGGAAATTATTTGTACAACTGAGGCAGATGAAATCATAGAAAATGCTGACTCAACAATGGTACAAGAAGAAAGGCAATCGTTTACGTTCTCGTCTGGTAAGACCATACTGATTATGTATTATGTAAGCAATACTTTCTTTTTTCCAGACTAAAAAATAAAGGTGGTTCAAATTTATTTAAGATACAACTTACAAAGCATTTTTCTGATTATGCAATAGGTTTCAAATTAGAGCAATACTATTAGCGCAAAAAAAAAAAAAAATTCCCAAAAGTTACCAGCCACCCGTAGTTTTCAATTGATTACTATCATTCATGGTCTTTTCAATCCCAGATTCCGAAACAAATGTGTGCGCAAATTCATTTAGACTACTAACTTTTAGAACATGTTTTGGGCTATATAACATTTTTTTTTCAAATTAGGTGTCTACTTTTATTTTTTTCAGTTTCACGAAAATATAATATTTTTAATATAATTAATAGTTAGGGATATGTTTTTCAATATTATAAAATGTGTAGTATTAATATATGTATTCATTTGGAAAAAAGAAAAAGAAAAAAAGAGAGACTAAGTTAATAGTCCAAATTATGTATGAAAAGCAACCTGGTTACTACGTTTGTATATTCAAAAGTGAACAATGCACTTTCCAGCAAAACTCTTGGACTATCAATATTCAATATTGCCATTTGAGTTACTACATATTTTGAGAGTTGTATTTTAGACAATGTCTATACCCACAATTTTTATATCTATAGATAGCCTTTGAAAATATTGTCTACAATGGTTTCGTTTTTAATTTTGCCTTCGCCTTTTCGTTTTATTGATTTTTTTCATAAAAAAATATAGTTAATTGGGCATGGTTTAATAGATCTTCTTTTGTAGTCTCTAAAAGGAATTTTTTTTAATAAAAAATGAGTTTGTGAAATAAAAAACAAAATATTTTAAAGTAAGTGACGTACCGTGAAATTAATATATTTCCCCCTTTTAATTTATACTTTAGATAGTATATATTATTGTTGTTGTTGTATTATAATTATTTTTATTTTGAGTGTCTTCAGATTCTCCTCATTTTCCACCAGTTCTTGAAGAGGCTTCCTCCTCTTCCGAGCCTACAGATGATGGTCCATTACCTGCAATAGAGGGCCTCCAAATTTCTGGTGAACCTTTTCCGGGACGGGAGCTACAAGCAAGCGGGTATTCTATTAATGGAACAACAAGTTGTAACTTTAACTGGGTGCGCCATTCGGAAGATGGCTCTGTTAAGTACATAGATGGGGCAACACAACCAAGCTATCTTGTTACCGCGGATGATGTTGATACAACCCTTGCTGTTGAAGTCCAGCCGATGGATGACAGAAAGCGAAACGGTGAACTTGTAAAGGTCTTTGCCAATGAGGATAGAAAGATCACTTGTGATTCGGAATTGCAAAATCACCTACTAGAGACCCTTTATATCGGCCATGCTACGTATAGGGTAACCATGTCTATGAGATATATCGGGATATGGGAGCCAGCTACTTTGTTGATCAAGCAGGAAGGTTATAGCATCAAGCGTAGTGGACCTAGTGCTGCTATAGTCATTGAGAAATTCTCACCATCCACAATAGTTAAACTTACATGTGGAAGTCCTACGGAATTCTCAATAATTGGTACTGGGGATGTTAAGCATGTTTTGCGAGCTGATGAAAGCTCGCCGCAAGATATAAAGTGTTCAAGAGATGCAATTGTTCTCACCATCAGACTATTTGTCATGCGGGCTGGTGAGAAAAAGAAAGGGAAGAAGAGAGGTTTATTCTTTAACAAGTAGGGAAGGCACTAAGTTTTCCCACACAGTTCCATCATGTGTGTGTGATTCACTAGAGGAGTTTGGAGATTTTTTCTTCATTTATAGCCCACCCCAGTCCTCTTTTTGTTGATTTTGTGTACAAGTCTTCTATATTTTTTTACCACAAGAAGGAATCATCTTTTGTTGTATACCCTTATTGATGTATGTGGAAATCGTCTGAACAAATACTAATTTTGGTGTCAGAATCATCAAAGAGTGCTTCTGGTTTATGGTTGCGATGATAATATTTAATTAATTAATTTTATGTGTTCATGCCAATTATGTTCAATGGAATGAAATATGTTTTCCTTTTTGAAGGGGAAGGGGGGGGGGGTTGGATTAGGGATCAGAAGTACGGAGGATGTATGTTATGCGTTCTTGGTCAAGTCATGGTGGAATTGGAGGTCAAACGAGTCCTTGTGGGTTAATTTCATGAATAAGAAATTTGCAAAGTACAATGAAGGGCAAAGAGTTGGGGATGGGTCTGTTTCTTGGGGCAGAATTGAATCAGAGAGGCAGAGTGCTGATGCTAAGATTGCTTGGGTGCTTGGGGAGTTTTTGGAAAGAAAAGTGGCTTCATCGCTTAAAGTTGATCGATTTATTTCATCCTCCATTACATTTGTCAACTGTTACCGTTAGGGAGGTATTATCAGATGTCTATAAGTTTGATCAGTGTCCTGCTCTACTCCCTCCTAATGTGGTGGCTCAGACTAGGAAAATGGGAGCCAATGTTTCAGAAGATCAGGACCTGTGCATCTGGACTGCAAATTCTGATAGTGAATTTTCTTTAGCTTCAGCATGGGATTGTAGTAGTACAAAAAGGAGTTCCTCATTTTTCAGCTATTTGGTGTGGAGTCAATACATTCCTGCCAAATGGTCTATAGTGCTATGGAGAGCTCTTAAAGGTAGGCTTCCTCAGGTGATGCAATTCGGAGAATGGTATTCAATTGGCTTCTAAATGTGTGTGCATTAGTGAAGTTTCCCATAGGGGTCAGTAAAACATGTATTTGTGACTAGTGCACCTGCTCAACCGCTTTGGAAGCATTACAAACACATTTTTGGGATATATAGTAGTTGTATGTTGCTGCAGCTGAAACTCAATGACTGGTGGATCTCTAAGACCAAGTCTCCTGGCTTGACGGAAGTCGTCGCTTATGTCCAAGTGTGTGTGCTGGAAACTGGGGAAAAGGAAAAAACAAGGCTAGATGTGATGGTGTGGTGCTATCTAGTGAAACGCATGATTAGAGATAGGCATACTAGTGCAGCAATTTTAGTTAAATGTGCAAGGAGTGAAATTGCAATGCTTAAAGAATTTGGCTTGTTGAATGTAAGTGTAGCACCTAGTTGTGGCAGATACAGGTTAAACTCTGATGGTTGCTCAAAGGGTAATCCAGGGCAGAGTGGTGAAGGTGCTATATACTTTGATTTGAAATCGTTCTGTGGTTATGCTTTTGGCTATTGCGGATTGGTGTGGAAAAATTCAAACTAACATGGCCGCTGAAGCAGGAGCTGTACTTCAAGGATTGCAGAAATGTGTTCTTGGTGGTTTTCGTTGTGTGGATATTGAAGTAGATTCTCTGAAATTGGTGCATATTTTGTGTAAAAAAGTGTGGTTTCATTGGAGTGCTGTATATCATTATATCAGAAGTATCTGGAGATTGCTGGAGTAGCTTGATTACATGTTGAGCCACAGTCACAGAGAAAATAATATAAGTGGTGATTGCTTAGTAAATTCGAGCTGTAAAAGTCAGAAGAATTTATGTAACTGAATTTTTTTTTTTAGGTAAGCTTTGATATTTTAAAATTCGATCAAATTTTAAATAGGTAAATTAGATTTCATAATCCGTTCAAAAGATTGATATTTTGTGGATGTTGGGAGTCTTGTGTTGAATTACACAGTTTAAATTTGATCAATCTCTTTTTAATCATCTCTCTCATTTATTTGTGGTCGCTAAGATCATCTCGAACCGTCTTTTATTTTTTGTTTTGTGTAAAATTTACACAATTTGTAATTTTTTTTATCTTCAGTAATCTTTTAAATTCTAAGAGCATCTCTAACCGTAGTGTATAATTTTGGTTTGTGTAAAATTTACACGTTTTGTAAAAAAAAAGGTGGGTAAAATACAAACTCAATATACACAACAACGTCAGATAATCTCGCGTCTATTTTCCCTCATCCCGTATTTAGAAATAAATGGATTTGAAAAGTAAGGGAATAAATATATATATATGATATGTTCCACTTGTGCATATTTAATTGGTAGTTTAATATTTACACAAAAGTCTAAAACAGACAGTACAAAGCGAATTCTTTATTATTTTGTATAAATCCCACTTTGACACGTAGGATTTACACAAAATTTATACAAGACGATTGAAGATACTCTAAGTTTGTGTAAAATAGTAAAATACACTCCCATTTCAAATGTAAAATATGGATTTTAATAAAAATTATATATTTAAAATCTGTTCATCAATAGTTACAGATCAAGATCTATTATGACATTAAAATTATTTATAAAAAAATTCAAGAAAAATAATAATAAATTGCTTAAATCAATAGTTAACAAATGTTGGAATCTTATTGGTTATTTCAAAATTTACACAACACTTTATAAAAATACCATTGGAGCATATTTATTTATTTATATTTTTTTGTCCAAGTTAGTTGACACGTATGATTTTCAACTTAATTTTTACACTACAATTAGAGATACTTTAAAACTTTCTCTTTCTAATTAAAACACCTAAATGGATTAGAATCCCGCTCAAACTCAACTTATATTACTATAGTTTGATAATATATAAAATACTCATGAAAAATTATATTTTTTTCAAAAGAACACTTAAATAGAAAAGCACGAGATTTTAAAATCACATATTTTAAAATATCATATTAGGTCAAATATCATAATAGTAGAAAACAAAAGTAATACACAAATGTTGAGTGTCGTTATATTGTGCCAAATCATACACATCGTGTATATACATATAACATGTATAGAGTGTCAATCTGCCATAGACAACGTGCATATATGTGCTCATGCCATGTAATTGCAGAGCATCTTGCTACCTTTCCATTATCTAGCGCCCACTAAACACCTTATAACAAGTTACTAAATAATGTTGTTAGATGTTTACCTTTATCATTAATTAGATTAAGATTAGTATATTTTTTTGAGTTGACTTTGACTATTGCGGGTTCTTCTTGTGCTTAGCCAAGCAACTTCCAAGGTACACTAACACCTTACTCGACCACTTTAATTTGTAATCCCCCGCTTTCACCGAAATATTTTTTTTTGTTTTTTTTAATATAAGATAAGGATAGATTTTAGTATTCCAAGAAGATTAAAGATATTAAGGACTGAACTCAAATTTAACTCCTTTTGTATAAATATTCATTTTTTAATGTATTAATACTTAAACCTAAATCTCTCCCTTCTAATGAGATATAATAATTAATAATACGTGAATATTTTTCATGTTATCAAAGAATAAAAAAAATGGACAATTTATATGAAAATCATCTTTGTGAGAATTAAATGATCATTTTTAAAAATGAAACCGAAGTGTAAGTTAAAGCAAAATTTTTTTTTTGACATGTAAGTTAAAGCAATTATGTTGCAGAGCATGTAACAAATATGATGCTTGATTGTGAATGAGAATAGATTGGGATAATCAAAGTCAATGAGTCTTTTTTAAATAATTAGACAAAAAAAATTAAAAAAGAGAGAGAGAGAAGAGGGTGGAGAAAAAGTAATGAACTTTCCTCTATGGTCTTGCATCATCATTTCTCAAATATTATTTGATTGAATTTATTTTGTGGAAGGAATCTGTCATCTTCCTTTGATAATGATTAATGACATTCTTTATTTTATCTAGTATTGCGGTCAAGCTGGCATTAATTGAATATGATGAGAAAAAAAGCAAAGTATTGAATTAAAGAAGAATTGCAATTGATCAGATTTGACTAAAATCTTTTTCCAGTAAATAAGTAAATTAAATAATAGAATTAAGTTACTAAATTATTATGAGAAAAAAATTAAAGTTTACAAATATGAATAATAGGAAGATATTATAAAATATATGACTCTAATATTTTAATATTTTGTTAATTAGAAATTTAAGTTGTGTTTTTAATTTATCAACCATACATTTCAGTTTTTTTAAACCAGTTTAGGGTTTAACCAGGACTAACGAATTGTGATAACACACATTCCATCTATCATGTTCATTGGGTTTGACTTGACACTTATCTTAGCTATACTATGTATTATGTTCGTGCACTTGCGAATAAGTCAAATATCATAGTAGTAAGAAGAAAAAAAAGTAATACACAAATGTTGAGTGCCGTTATATTGTGCCACATTATACGCACATTGTATATAACATGTGTAGATTACGTGTCAATCTATTGTAGACAATGTGCATATATGTGCTCTTGCCTCTACCTTTTCATTAGCTTGTGCTCATTGAATCCCTTATAAATAAGTTATTAAAAAAGGTTGTTAGATGTTAAACTTTTGTGTAAATTTTGAATGAACCAATAAGATAATTATGCATATTAGATATCATTTTATGCAATTTTTTATTATTTTTTTTTGCATTTTGGTATATATAATAGAGATAATGGGTTATAAGGCCTCGCTCCGTAATATTTTATAACTCTAAGGACAAACTCATATTTAATAAAGAGAACTAGTACTAATTTCATAATTTGGTTTTACAATAAGGACACTTTTCATAATATTAATTTATTTTAAGGAAAATGATAAATGTTGATGGACAAAAATACCCTACTATATCATTTATTCTAATTATACAAAAGACATATTATTCTCTCTTACATACACATAGTTTAGAGAGAGAAAACAAAGAACAAGAGAAAAGAGAAGTTGTATCACTAATAATCTCACCTCTTCCACCACCACCAACACCACCTGAATCTGAGCGCCGTTTTCATCATCATCATCATCATCGTCATCGTCATCGTCATCTTCTTCTTCTTCTTTCTAGATCTACAATCGTAAAATATATGTAACTTTTGATCGAACCGTTGGATTTGACTGATTTTTGGATATGTTGTTCGGAAGACAAAGTTACTATAAATACGCGAAAAATTAAGACGATCAGAGGTCTTTTTGCTATCAAAATCAACTAATTTTGACAGCCCAGCGAGATTTAAAAACAATATGATCGTAAATCTTTTTTTTTCTTTTATGAACCCTACGTCGATCCATATACATATATATATATATACATATAAATAAATTGAATGGATGTTGATCTTATCAATTTTGTTGTTCTCTATTTTATAATGGTGCTAAAATCATTTTAGCACCTTCTAGTTTGTTGTTCAAGTTGCACACCTTCTGGTTGTTGTACAGAAGGTGCTAAATGCATTTAGTACCTTCTGGTTAGCCTTATGGTTGCTATCCAGGGGGTGCTAAATGCATTTAGCACCTTGTGATTGCTGTCCAAGGGGTGCTAAATTCAGGTTGCTATCTAGGAAATGCTAAATGCATTTAGCACCTTCTGGTTATGGTGCTAATTGCATTTAGCACCCTCTGGTTGCTGTCTAGGGTGTGCTAAATGCATTTAGTACCTTCTAGTTGTGGTCCTAATTTCATTTAGCACCTTCTGATTGCTGTTCAGGGGGTGCTAAATGCATTTAGCACCTTCTGGTTGTGGTGCTAAATCCGTTTAGCACCTTCTGGTTGTGGTGCTAAATGCATTTAGCACCCTCTGGTTGCTGTCCTATGGGTGCTAAATGCATTTAGCACCCTCCCTCTGGTTGCTGTCCAAGGGGTGCTAAATGCATTTAGCACCTTCTGCAACCAGGATGTGCTAAATGCATTTAGCACCTTCTGGTGGCAGGGGTATTAGTGTCTTTTTTGTACTGTGTTATTAATTTACACGGCTAATTTTTAAATGTCCTTTATAATTATATTATTATTATAATGATCCCTTATACCTAATTGCCTCTATATAATATTATAACAATAATGGATCTTGATTTGTTGGTTTTGATGAGTAGATTTTAAATATATATTTTTTATTAAATTATATAATTTCTCTTAAAAGTTATTATATTTTAAAGTATTGTAAAATAATTGAGAAAAGAAAAGGCTGACGTGACAGTGTAAACTTGGGGTGTATTTTACACATTCATTTTACACAAAAGTTAAATTTAAAAGACTGTTGGAGCTCAAAATTTTTACAATTTTTTTATATTTTACACAAAACCTAAATATACACTACTGTTAAAGATGCTCTATTTAGCTAAATTAAAATTAGTATATTTTTTCAGGGTTGACTTTGACTATTGCGGTTTCCTCTTGTGCTTAGCCAAGCAACTTCCAAGGTGCACTGAACATTTTAACCGACCAATTTAATTTGTAATCCCCCACCTCCTCGAAATAATTTTAATTTTTTTTAATATAAATGTTGGCCGGATAGATTTTAGTGTTTTGAGAAAACAAAGAGCATCTATAACTGTAGTGTATAATTTTCATTTGTGTAAAATTTACACGTTTTGTTAAAAAAAAGGTTTATGGCAGTTTTTTAAGAAACTGACACCTAGGATTTTTGTAACAAGGTTGTATAAAATACAAACACAATTTACACAACCAAATCAGATAATCTCGCGTCTATTTTTTCTCATCCCGTTTTCTAGAAATAAATGGATTTGAAAAGTAAGGGAATAAATATAGGATAAGTTCTACTTGTGCTTGTGCGTATCTAATTGGTAGTTTAATGTTTACACAAAAGTTTAAAACAGACTGTTGGAGTACAAAATTTATTTTTATGTAAATCCCACTTTGACCCGTAGGATTTACACAAAATTTATACAAGACGATTGGAAATACTCTAAAGATACATAGTCTGAACTCAAATCTAAGCTTTATGTATAAGTACTCAATCTTTAATTTACTAGGGCTTAAGCTTGAATCTCCCGCCTCTAACGAAATATAATAATACGAATATTTTTCATATCATCAAAGAATATAAAAAGAGTAAACAGCACATTTGGGCACTAAACTATTGATATAGTACCATTTTGGTCACTTAACTTTAAAAAGAACCACTTTAACCATTAAACTTTTGACCGAGTTTTCGAATGCCCATTCCGTCCAAATGAGCTGTTAAAAGTGATCGATTGAAGTCATGTGCCCAGCGCATGGCCTCATTGAAGGCTAAAATTGTCAATTTCCTTAAAAAATTCAACATCCAGACTTACATAATACCTGTAACGATGATTCATTGATAATATAATGAAAGTGACCTATTTCAACCATTTTCCATCTTTAAAGTAAACGAACAATCCACAATCACAAAGCAGATTTTTTTCTTCAAAGGAGATTCTTTTATGTAAAATTTTTTTGGTACGCCATGGATTGGGGTTTGCGGCTCTATGATGATCCGATACAAGCTTATGAAGAATTCTATCGTAAGTTTTTTGTAACTATGTTTGTAGGTCGGAAAATACCCTAGAGGGGGGGTGAATAGGGTTTTAAAAACTTAATGCGGAATTAAAACGTTTTTAAAATATTTAAGTAAAACAATTTTAACTAAATAAGTTTATCAAGGAAAATAATAAATCAAACAATCAATCCCAAGAATAAGCAACAATATAAGCAACTTCAATCAATGAATATAACAAATAAATAAATAGATTGAGTAAGAAAGATTGAACCAATTTGAAGTCGAAGATTTTTTTGTCCACACGGTTCGGCTTGTTCCCCCTACTCCGCGCTCGGTTAGTTCCTCGAGAATTTCCACTATAACCGATCTCCTTCCGGGTGAAGATCAAACCTCTATAAGTGTATTCTTCTCACACACTCTTACAAGTATTGAAACACCCTCAATACTCTCACAAGAAATCCCTCTTGCTATTCTATGAGATACACCTCTCACAAATATGATTTGAATAAGTTTTGGTGGCTAACACCAATGTACAATATCTCTCTTGTGTATAACAAAATACAAATGAAGCTCACACTAAGAGATATCAAAATTGATCAAAGTATATAGCTCAAAAATGAAAGATTGATCAATTAAATGAATTGAATACTTGAATAACTTTGTATATATGTAAAATGAGTTTGTAGAATGATTCAAGTGTGTTAAAACATGTCTAAGACATCATATTTATAGCTTACAAAATCATATGGATGTTGGGGATGATTAAGAGAGGTTTTGGCTCCAAGGTATACATTTTCAAACTTTCCAACAGCTAGTTTTGACAAAAAAATTCAAAATTGTTTTCTTAATTTCTCTCAATTAGACCGTTGGATCATGCTAAAATTTTGGTCAACATTGACAAGAGATGTTGTATAACTACTATAAAAATTTCAAAATGATCGGAGTCCAGGAAGGCCTCCATTTTACCGTTAGATCAAAACTGGACAGAAATTGAGCGAATTTTAAATGTAAAATAAAAATATTTTTGCAATTTAACAATTTAGTTCCAAATAAAATTCTAATGATTTTAGAACCTCAAAGATATGTTTCTAAGATACCTATTTTTATTATAGCTTAAAATATGATCATTTAAAATTAATATGAATTTATTTTGAAACTCGGTTTTTGTAAAATGATGTTTTTCAAATAAATTCAATTTCAAGCTAGTTTGAATCAATCTTTAATAAGATGCAAGAATATGTTTGAGCTATAGGGATTTGATCAATAAAGTATCTTTACATAAAATCTAAGCACTCACTCCATTTAATGATAATTCGAGTATTCGTGATGCTTGATTTTCTTGTGCGTATCTTTACTTGTTTGATATTCTTGATCCTTTCTTGGTTTTGATTCTTTGTGAAGCACATGAAGATCATTTGAGTTCATTTCTTGTGAGTGAAAGCATTTGTGGAGCTTTGTGTGAGAGTTTGACTATATCGGTTTGACGTCACACTTGGTTGAAAAAGATATCGGCTAATGGCTATCATCATTGGAACAACCGAGTTAAATAACACTTTATTAACTTATTGTAATTATCAAAATAAGATTAATTGACTTTAAGGTCAACAATCTCCCCCTTTTTGATGATGACAATATAGTTAATGTGTGTTTATAAAAAGATAATAATTTTAAGCATATGAATAATATGCTCTCCTTAAATAGGTGCATAGATAAAAATATACAAGCAATTAAAAATAAAAAATACTTGCATAGATAAGATAAACAAACTAGTAGTTCTTGATCAAGCATAGCATAATAAAATAAACGATAAAATAAATGAGTGTGTACCATTATCACTCATGACACATACACATAACCAGTGGCGAAGCCAAAATTTCAACATAGTGGGGGCTTGATTGTAAAAAAAATAAAAAAAATTACAAGAAATAATAACATAGCAAAATAAACTCTTAAGAGAAAGATGCCGGATTTGTTAGTCAATCATCCCCACCGTCTTGAGGCTAAAAAAAGAGTGTGAATCCGATTAAGAAGTTTAACAAGAGAGAGCTACAAGTATAAACTCATTTTTTTATCTTTTATTTTTCTTTCTAAAATTATTGTGCAGAAAAATGTTCTTGTCATTTTGTTGACCTTCACTAAAAATAATTACAATTTTATCTTCAAGATTTTGAAATCTTACAAAATCAACCTCAAATTTCAAATATTTATACAAAAATCCCTATATTACTATACCTACAAAAATAAAAATCCAAACCCATGTGGGGGCTTAAGCCCCCACTTGGCCCACACTGCTTCCGCCTCTGCACATAACACACATACTTCTCCCCCTTTTTCTTCATCAAAAAGGAGGGAATCAGTAATTATCAATCTAAAGCTGCAAAAATACTTGTTAATACTCATAATAATGTGTGTTTACAATAACAAGCATAAATAACATATAAATAATATGCTCCCCCTCAATTTATGCAAAGATGACAATTAAGAAGTATTGAAAATATTCGAGATAGTTTAAAATATATATATATATATATATGTTTTAAATAAAGCTTTCAAAAGAATGAATGTAGAAAATCATTTAAAGCATTTAAAATCTTACCATAACATTTAAGTCAGTATAAAAAATCTTACCACAGCAAAAAAAATCTTACCGCAGCAAAAAAAAATCTTACCTTTTACCGCAGCATCAACATTACGCACATTTTCTCCCCCTATGTCAACATCGAACAGGGATCTAGATCGTGCTAGGGCGGTGGACTCTAGATGCACGCGGGGAGGGGGGCGCTGTATTTTTGACTTTTTAGGATGACAACTTTTCGTCTTCGGGATTCTTTTAATTGCTAGATGCCTTTTGTCCCCTCTTTCTTGTTGTCTTCCTCGAGATCCATTTTCTTCTTATAACTTTTATAGGAGGTACCCATGAGTAAGGGAAAGCAAATCACAAGTATGCCGAATATCTTCCGTTGTACAGGTTCGTCTTGTGCTGCTTGCACTTATAAACGCAAGAAATGTCAGCCATGGTGTGAATATGCACAAATTTTTATGGATGTGATTAGTCGTCAAGATTATAGTACAATTTTCACCGTTTTTGGGGTAAATAGTGTTGCAAATATTTTAAAAGATATTCCTGAACATCAATATCTTAAGACTCTCTATTCATTTCTTTTTGAAGCTAAGGCGAGAGTCGAAAATCCCAGTAAAGGCTGTACTGCACTTATTGTTTCTCTTGAACAAAAGGTACAAGAGTTACAATCACGAGTGACAACGTTAGAAACTTTGCAATCACGAGTGACAACATTAGAGGCTCGATTATGAGAGTCTTATAGCGCTAACCAATGCTTTTCTTTTGCTCCTCCTAGAAGTTCTACAGGGCCCCTATCGTTAGTAGAAAATGTTGCACCTGAAATTTTTTCGACTACCGGAAATCTTTCAGACCTTGGTGCTTTTCAAACTAATGTGGGTTTGCCGGCATATCTGACTCTGTCAGATTACCAAGCTACTTTGGAAGGCCATTCATCACAATTTTCTCAAAGTGGTACTATTGCGGAGGTTGCCGAGCCAATGAGTCCTGATTGGACAGCTCTATTAGATATGGAGCATAATTTTGTTGATTATTCTTCTTCTAGTCTCGATGCTGTTTTGAATTTTGATGCTGATGATCTTCAGATTTTGTTCCCTTCTTTTTTTTGAATGATAAATAGTAATTTTTAGACTGTAAAATTCTTGTTAGTTTATAATAACATGCAAAATGATGACTTATGTTGTTTACCAAGTTGACAAGTATCACAAATTCTATCTTTAATAAGTTTAGTTTTGGGTAATCATTTAACTAATTCATTTTTAGATAACATGTGAATTAAATCCATATTAGCATGACTTAATCTTCTATACCATAACCAAGAAGCATCATTTAACACAGATAAACATTTAGCATCTTGTTGAGATAAATCATCAAGTTCAAGAGTATATACGTTATTTGATCTATAAGCAACAAACAAGATAGAATTATCACTAATATTTTTAACAATGCAACATTCAGATTTAAAAATAATTTCATAACCTTTATCACACAATTGACTAATACTAAGCAAATTATGTTTTAAAACTATCAACTAGTAGAATATTATCAATATAAGAACATTTCTTACAAACTTTACCTATACCAATAATTTTACCTTTGGCGTTATCACCAAATGTGACGTTGCTTCCTTGTTTAGGAGTGAGACTCAATTTTTTTTTTCTCCCGTCATGTGTTTCGAGCATCAACTATCCAATAATCATTTTATTTTGCTAGTTTTTGCTCTCATGCAGATCTACACCAAAATCTTAAGCAATTTTTCTTTTGGTACCCAAAATAAGTTGGGTCCTTTGGGGTTAGTGTACATAATGGTTCCTTTAGGAATCCAAGCAAGCTTCCTTTTAGGAAAACTTTCATTTCGATAAAAACAATGGTCCACATAATAGTATTTCTACCACAATATGAGCAAAGATGAGTGAGATCATGAGTTGTGTATGTTTTAAAAAAGTTTTTGTAATCCTTTTGATTGTCAATTTGGTTATAGCCCAAACCGGCTTTGTCGAAAACACACCTTTGCATTCCTAATAATTTATCCAAATTATCCTTTCCTTTGGTGAACTTGGCTAGACTATTAGTTAGATCATCCACTTGATCTTTCAATTTGATATTCTCTAATACAAGTGTGTTTGGAGTTTCTTTTTCTTTTCCTTTCTTCAAAGTTTTGTTTTCATTTTTCAAAAATACATTTTCTTTCTCAAAATTTTCACACTTGCTAGAAATAATCAAATTTTCCTTTTTGAGGCTAGCATACATTTTAGACAAATTTTTAAACTTTTTATGCAATTCATCAAACA
This sequence comes from Lonicera japonica, assembly GCA_021464415.1. Lineage (NCBI taxonomy): Eukaryota > Viridiplantae > Streptophyta > Magnoliopsida > Dipsacales > Caprifoliaceae > Lonicera > Lonicera japonica. The sequence goes on along the minus strand of JAKCWG010000177.1, from coordinate 81,562 downwards.
TATCATATAATTCTTCATAGTCATTCTCATCATGTATATCATTATTAATAGATGCATTATCATCACTAGATGAGTCATAAGAAGAGTGTACCTCATCGTCTCTTGCCATAAGGCAAAGATTTGCCGTTTCCTCGTCACTAGAATCGGCATTGGATTCACCTTCTTCGGAATCACTCCAAGTACCTTTGAGGGCGTGTTGTACTTGCTTGAAGGCTTTATCTCTTTTGTCTCTTCTTTCCTTTCTTCTAACCGGGCAATTTGTTTTAAATTGCCCTGGTTCATGGCAATGGAAACACTTCTTTTCTTCTTCATTTTCAACTCTTGGTTGAATAGATCGATCATTGTTCTTCTTGATGACGGATCAAAGTTGTTTCCTTTACCTTGAAATTTCTTCTTCTTGGCTAGAAATTTTATGAATTTTCTAGAAAGAAGAGCCATATCCTCATCTTCTATCATTAACTCTTCATCATTATCTAGTTGAGTTGCTTTGAGAGCTAGAGACTTTTTGGCTTTTGAATCACTTTCTTCTTCTCTTGCCAATTCCTTCTCATGAATTTTAAGTGAACCCAAGAGTTCATCTATGCTTAGCGTCTTGAGATTCTTGGCTTCTTGAATAGCCGTTACTTTGGGTCTCCATTTCTTGGGAAGAGTTCTAAGAATCTTTCGAATCTTATCCTCATTAGAATATTCCTTTCCAAGAAGATCTAAAGCATTAGTAATAATAGAAAATCGACTATACATGGAAGCAAGTGATTCGTTAGGCTCCATTTTAAACAATTCATAATCATGGACAAGAATATTAATATTGTCCTCCTTCACTTGTGAGGTTCCTTCATAGGTAACCTCAAGCTTATCCCAAATCTCTTTTGCCGTTTTGCAACTAGAGATTTTGTTGTATTCATCCATAGTCAAAGCACAATGTAATGAATTTAAAGCTTTAGCATTGAATTGAATTTTTCTAATAGCATGCTCATTGTATTCGGATATAGACTTGGGAATAACATTTCCCATTTCGTCGGTTTTTATAATTTTATAAGGTCCAATAAGTGTAACCTTCCATTGTTCAAAATCATTAGCTTGTAAAAATGTATACATTCTATTTTTCCAATAACTATAGTTTTTGCCATCAAACAATGGTGGTCTATATGTAGAAGAACCTTCGGAAAGGCAGGTTCCTTGATAATAAGACATGATCGAGGACTCTAAGATTGTGAAATCAAAAACAAGAGTACAACCTCTGATACCAATTGTGAGGATCAAACGCTTACCATTGCGCCAAAAGCTATAGCTGTTAGCGAAGGCGCAACTTTATTTCCTTGTACCCAACGACCATTAGAGCGCCATGGCATTAGATAACCTGCACACCGGATATACCCTCCGGATTCACCACGGAGAGGAGCGCAATTGTGGATTAACCTCCAACAATCCCCCCCCCACAATGGCGCGCCCCAGGTATCGAACCCGTGACCTCCTCTGATACCAATTGTAGGTCAGAAAATACCCTAGAAGGGGGGTGAATAGGGTTTTAAAAACTTAATGCGAAATTAAAACGTTTTTAAAATATTTAAGTAAAACAATTTTAACTAAATAAGTTTATCAAGGAAAATAATAAATCAAACAATCAATCCCAAGAATAAGCAACAATATAAGCAACTTCAATCAATGAATATAACAAATAAATAAATAGATTGAGTAAGAAAGATTGAACCAATTTAAAGTCGAAGATTTTTTTGTCCACACGGTTCGGCTTGTTCCCCCTACTCCGCGCTCGGTTAGTTCCCCGAGAATTTCCACTATAACCGATCTCCTTCCGAGTGAAGATCAAACCTCTACAAGTGTATTCTTCTCACACACTCTTACAAGTATTGAAACACCCTCAATACTCTCACAAGAAATCCCTCTTGCTATTCTATGAGATACACCTCTCACAAATATGATTTGAATAAGTTTTGGTGGCTAACACCAATGTACAATATCTCTCTTGTGTATAACAAAATACAAATGAAGCTCACACTAAGAGATATCAAAATTGATCAAAGTATATAGCTCAAAAATGAAAGATTGATCAATTAAATGAATTGAATACTTGAATAACTTTGTATATATGTAAAATGAGTTTGTAGAATGATTCAAGTGTGTTAAAACATGTCTAAGACATCATATTTATAGCTTACAAAATCATATGGCCGTTGGGGATGATTAAGAGAGGTTTTGGCTCCAAGGTATACATTTTCAAACTTTCCAACAGCTAGTTTTGACAAAACAATTCAAAATTATTTTCTTAATTTCTCTCAATTACACCGTTGGATCATGCTGAAATTTTGGTCAACATTGCCAGGAGATGTTGTCTAACTACTATAAAAATTTCAAAATGATCGGAGTCCGGGAAGGCCTCCATTTTACCGTTAGATCAAAACTGGACAGAAATTGAGCGAATTTTAAATGTAAAATAAAAATATTTTTGCAATTTAACAATTTAGTTCCAAATAAAATTCTAATGATTTTAGAACCTCAAAGATATGTTTCTAAGATACCTATTTTTATTATAGCTTAAAATATGATCATTTAAAATTAATATGAATTTATTTTGAAACTCGGTTTTTGTAAAATGATGTTTTTCAAATAAATTCAATTTCAAGCTAGTTTGAATCAATCTTTAATAAGATGCAAGAGTATGTTTGAGCTATAGGGATTTGATCAATAAAGTATCTTTACATAAAATCTAAGCACTCACTCCATTTAATGATAATTCGAGTATTCGTGATGCTTGATTTTCTTGTGCGTATCTTTACTTGTTTGATATTCTTGATCCTTTCTTGGTTTTGATTCTTTGTGAAGCACATGAAGATCATTTGAATTCATTTCTTGTGAGTGAAAGCATTTGTGGAGCTTTGTGTGAGAGTTTGACTATATCGGTTTGACGTCACACTTGGTTGAAAAAGATATCGGCTAATGGCTATCATCATTGGAACAACCGAGTTAAATAACACTTTATTAACTTATTGTAATTATCAAAATAAGATTAATTGACTTTAAGGTCAACAATGTTCTTCTTTGAAATTTTTAGGGTGTCTACGGTTTGTTTTAAGGTTTAAATGTTATCGTTTTTCAGGGTTTTGTGGTTCTAAATGTCTATGTATTTCACATCTTTTTCGTTGATGAAGAAAATGAAGGGTTTTAGGGCACAATTACTATATATTTGAAACCCATTTCGTTGATACTATGTTTTTTTTTGTGGTTTTTGTTTCTCTTTTGTATGTTAATATGTTTATTCTTATTAATTTTCAGAAAATGATTCTTCTCTGTTTACCATTGTAATTCATCATAGTGGGCAGTTTGATTATGCACCAGAGTTGGTTTATAGTGGTGGGGAGGTAGCTTATGCTGACAAAGTTGATCCAGATAGATTGTCAATTCATGAAATATTGTTAATGGCTAAGGAGTTAGGAACACCCGAGGTTACTGGTTGCTATTATAGAAGCACGGATAAGTTCTTTACTGATAAAGATGCCCTGATTGAATTAGTTGGTGATAAAGACATTAGGGAATTGACCAAGTGGATTCCTGCATATAGGGTCATTGATGTGTACTTGCAACATGATGACTTTTTTTTTCAATATGTTCCACTTAAGGTAGTATATCCACCTACACATAGTGAAGAGGGAATGCAAAATAAAAGTCAGATTATGAATCATAATGAGGGTCAAAGTGTGAATGATAATGCGGGGGAGGGGCATGATAATGAAGGAGATATGGGTGAGAATATGAATGATAACGAGGGGGAGGGGCATGATAATGAAGGAGATATGGATAAGAATATGAATGATAATGAGGGGGAGGGGGAGGGGCATGATAATGAAAGAGATAGGGCTGAGAATATGAATGATAATGAAGGGGAGGGACATGATAATGAGGGATAGGGGCATGCAAATGAGGCAGATGATGAAGATGCGGGTACAGATATAATTGTGAGTGATACTGAAGATCCACAAGTTAATGTGCAAGAAGAGGGTGCTACCAATGAGGTGCACATGGTGGATGATGATGTCAATGATGAGTGGTCTAGCATGGAGGATTCATATGATCTTGCAAGTATAGATTTAAATGAGGAGGATGGTTGTACTAGAAAAGGCAGGTTTCCTGAGTTTAATGCTGAAAAAGATATGGAATGTCCCAGCTTTGAACTTGGTCAACTGTTTGCATGTGCGGATGACTTTAAAATGGCAATTACTGAGTACTCAATTTTGCATATGAAGGAAATAAAATTCTACACAAATGAGAAGTATAGGGTGAGGGCAAAGTGTAAGAGTCCATGTGAATGGATGGTGTATGCTTCAAGAGTAAAAAGTGAAAAAACATTACAAGTAAAGACTGTCAATCTTAAGCACACCAACTGCAGGAATGCCAATCAAAACAAAAATGTGAACTCTAAGTGGTTGTCAAAGAAATATGAGTATATGTTTCAATCAAATCCAAACATGCCTTGGCAAGCTTTGAGGGAGGCTGTAAAAAAGAATCAAAAAATAGTGATTACAAAAAACCAATTTTACAGAACTAAAAGGAAGGCTGAAGAGCTAATTGAGGGGAATCACAAAGAACAGTACAAGTTGATATGGAATTATTGTGATGAGATAAAAAGGGTGATGCCAAATACAACTATTATTGTGCATAAGGAAAACCTTGATGATGGCAAACAGAGGTTCAAAAGGATGTACTGTTGCTTGGGATCACTGAAGGAGGGGTTCAAAAAGGGTTGTAGACCATTTATTGGACTTGATGGGTGCTTTTTAAAAGGACCATTCCCAGGACAGCTGTTAAGTGCTATGGGTATTGATGCCAACAATGGCATGTATCCATTTGTATATGCCGTGGTTGAAAAAGAGACCAAGAGATCATGGACATGGTTCTTAAAGCTTCTTTGTGATGATGTTGGAATTGTGGAGGATAATCAACATATATTTACATTCATGAGTGATCAACAAAAGGTAATTATTTAAGTTTGTTTTCTTTTGTGATTTCACTGGTTTTCTTTTATATATATATAATTTTGTAATCACATTTCATTTTATAATATTTCAGGGGTTGGATAAGGCACTACATGCCCAAATTAGAAAGAAGATTTTGTGTTAGGCACCATCATGCCAATTTTAGAAAGAGTTATAGTGGGAAAAAGTTGAAGGACCAGCTTTGGAAATGAGCCAAAGCTAGCACAGAGGAGTATTTTGAATTATGTATGCAAGAAATGAAGAAAATGAAGGCCGAGGCATACAACTGGTTGATGGAAAATGCTTCTCCAGAACATTGGTCTAGGTCATTCTTCCAAACTTATTCTAAATGTGATGTTCTTATCAATAACCATTGTGAAGTGTTTAATAGCTTTATCCTAGAAGCTAGGGACAAGCCTATTGTATCTATGTTTGAAACAATTAGGAGTTTTTTAATGGTGAGGATAATGAAAAATAGAAACAAAATGAGATTACATCCTAACCCAGTGTGCCCTAGGATTGAAAATAAATTAGATGAACTTGAGAATTTGTCAAATAATTATATTACTGAGTGGTCTGGAGGAGATGAATTTCAAGTCAGTGCTGGCCCAATTGTCCAGTTTGTGGTAAACTTAAGACAGAGAACATGTTCTTGTAGAGTGTGGTAACTGAGTGGCATTCCATGTGTGCATGCTGTGTGTTCAATATTGAGCCAAGCAGAAAAACCAACAAACTATGTCCACCCTTACTTCACTAAGCAAAAGTACTTAGAGGCTTATGATCACATAATTAAACCAATCAATGGTATGCCTATATGGCCACAGTCTCTAAAGGCTCCATTGCTTCCACCTGAAGTTAAAACCCAAGCTGGGAGGCCTAAAAAGGCAAGAAACAAAAAGGGAGATGAAAAAAAACAATATGGGGGCACTACTGGAAAGTTAGGGAAGATAGTGGTGGTAATGACATGTAGAAAATGTGGCAATCCAGGCCATAATGCAAGAAGTTGTAAGGGACAAAGGGAGAGCACTGCTGTAAGTGGTGGGGGGTCAGTGGGTAGTGGCAGTGGTGCAGGGGGTAGGGGCAGTAGGGGTAGAGGCAGAGGTGCTGGGGGTGGTGCAGGGGTAGAGGCAGAGGTGCTGGTGGTGGTGGTGCAAGGGGGACATGCAGAGGTAGTGGTGGTGGTGCAGGGGGTAGAGGCAGAGGTAGTGGTGCTGGTGGTGAAGGGGGGACAGGCAGAGGCAGAGGAAGAGGAAGAAACAGTGGTGGTGTAGGCAGTGGCACTGGGAGTGTTGGTGGAGTGGGCAGGGGTTTCACAACTGCAGCTCAATTGCAAAGGATGGCAAGGGAGAGGTACCAGGTATGTGTTTTTGCATATGATGATGGCAAACATTTGTTATATATAATGAATTTCATGAGAACATTTGTTATATGTGTAGGCTAGAAAGAGTGGTCAAGGGCATGAATCTCAAACACAATGTAGTCAGCAACAAACTCAAGGAGCTCCAAGTAATTCATCACAAACACAACAATAGCGTGGTATGATGTTTATGTAGGTAGTTAGGGGGATAATTTTTTGGGGGAAAGTACTGTTTTTCTTTTGTAAAAATGGCATCTAATGTAAGTATGTATATTTTGTGTAACAATGTCTATTTTTTAGTTAGGGGGTATATTTTGGGGTCATACTTTGGGGTAAAACACGGCCACTTTTGTTTAACTTCAGTTTACATGGTTTATGGCAGTAACTATGGTTTATATACCTTCAATGAACTCTGCTTTACTCTATTTTATGTCAATTGTTCTTTGTTTCATTTCTTTTGATTTGTGAATATAGTTACTAGTCAAAACAGAGCAACAATTATCTTGGTTGAACACATAATTTCATTCCATTACAAACATCAAATATTACACCTTCCTTTACATTACATTCGATTCTACCAAAATAAAACTACACAAAAACAACCCATCACAGTTTAACAGGGCATTTCACTTTTTATTTTGCTCCTCCACACTTGCATACATCTTTACCAATAGCATCATCTTCATTGCTTGAGTTGAATATGAAGTAAAATATGACTAGAAATGCCACAATAACAACCCACCACAATTTTTTTTTCTTTTCTTTATTAACCCTTCCACCTTCAGTTATCCAAAGGTACATGTCCTCCCAAATGAAAAAGCCACATTGGATCTGCAAAAACAAAATATACGTACTTGTCATTTCTGTAGTTCTTTCTTTTTTTTGGACCAAGGTTCAGTTTTATTCAATGGTGTACCTGTTCTGGACATGTTAAAAATCTTCTTTCTGGATTTTGTGGAGTCTTTGATGTCTTCATTTGGGCTACTCGACCGCAATAGCAATGGACTGTCATGTTTGCTCTGTTTTGTCTTCCTTTTTTCTCTCGTTTTCTTCTTTTTTTCCACTCTTTTGGTTCAGATTTGTTCAGATTTTGTTTGCTCTGTTTCAATGTTTGTTGGGTGTAATGCTCTGTTATATACACTGTTTTCCTTTCCATTTTGGCGGGATTAATTGGAGGGAAGGCCTGTGTTGGAGGGGATGGTGTTTTTTTTAGGGAAATTGACAATTTTAGCCTTTAATGAGGCCATGTGCTGGGCACATGGCTTCAATCCGTCAATATTAACAGCTCATTTGGACGGAATGGGCATTTGAAAACTTGGTCAAAAGTTTAATGATTAAAGTGATTCTTTTTAAAGTTAAGTGACCAAAATGGTACTATATCAATAGTTTAGTGGCCAAATGGGCTATTTATTCATATAAAAAATGGATAATATATATGACAAACGTCTTTTTAAGAATTAAATGATGCATGTTTTAAAATTGAAATAAAAAAAATCCATAATTTATCATTTATAATAAAATCCCATCGCATCGAAATATCAAATTAAACACAATAATACTCATACAAAAAATATACACTCAAACCCCACTCTCACTCTTTTGAAATATCTCTCTCTACTTTATAATATCTCATCCTAACAACTTTTATTTTTATTTCAAAAATTGAATTTTAGTAGAACTTGCGCTTTTTGAAATATCTATACCCGAAATCCATTGTAAACAAAAAAATGTATGCAAAAATTTCAAGACTAAAGATAGTCGTTGATCCAATTTTTGAATTTTTGTAGGGTGATATTTCGGAAATTTTTTTATACATTTTATGTGGTACGGTGATTTATTAATTATTTGAAATTAAGTTAGTTAATAATTTTTTATTTCATTTTACACAATACACTATTATTAATTATCGATATTTTTTATTTAACTGTGCCCGTCCAAGTCAGTATACGAACAAGAAAAATGAAACTGCATGTCTCTAACCGCGAATTTAGGATTTCTCACAAAAGTCAACACCGGTGTGCTAGCCAGCCCCCACACGTCTTCATACTTTTGTGCACATAAAAGAAAAGGCTAAAATGGTATAGTAACCAACAACCTCGATCTTCTTCATTTTACAGTCATCTAGCTTTTGTTACGCGGCAGAGTGATGATGCCGATACCAGTTCCGCCACTGCCGGAGCACTTAAACAAGCTGCCGTTGGATCCTCCAGAGCCATTTTGCCATTCCTTCTCCCTTGCTGAGATCTTATCCGTGACTCACAACTTTGACGAGTCATTGGTTATCGGGCAGGGCGGATTCGGTAAAGTATACAAAGGGTTCATTGACAACGAGACAAGTGTTGTTGCTGTAAAAAGGCTGAGTTCCACTTCCAAGCAAGGAGATTCTGAATTAAGAACCGAGATTGAAATGCTTTCAAAATTTCGACACACTCATATTGTGTCTCTGATCGGTTATTGTTACAGTTCTACTGAGATGGTACTTGTTTATGAATATATGGTCAACGGGTCTCTAGCGGATCATTTGTACAAAACTAGCAAGTATCGTGATGGTCCTGCTTTATCTTGGGTGCAACGTCTCAAGATTTGTCTAGGAGCTGCTCATGGCTTGGACTACCTCCATACAGGTACCGGTGTCATACATCGCGATGTTAAGAGTTCGAACATCCTGTTAGACAAAAATTGTGCAGCTAAAGTTTCAGACTTCGGGTTGTCTAGAATAAGCCCGATTGATGAGTCATGCACTCATATCAGCACAAATGTTAAAGGGACAACAGGGTACATGGATCCAGAATATCTGTTGACCCTCAAATTGACCATGAAATCCGATGTCTACTCTTTCGGGGTTGTACTATTTGAAGTTTTGTGTGGAAGGCAAGCAGTGGATTTAAGGCTTGATGATGAGCAATGGAGTCTTGCTAGGTGGGCCCAACACTGTATTGATAAAGGAACACTTCATCAGATTATTGATCCTAATTTGAGGTGGGAAATTTTGCCCGAGTCTTATATAGAATTTGCACGAATTGCAAATCAATGCTTATGTTATCAGTCAAAAAAACGTCCTACGATGACTCAGGTTGTGGCGTCACTTGAGTTAGCCCTGGCATTGCAATTAGGACACAAAGATACTTCCGCATTTGAAATGGAGTTAGTTTGTACAAATGAGGAACCTGAAAACGTAGAGAAGGTTGATTCAAAATTGGTGCAAGAAATGGCTATCAAATTTGGGAGTTGTAACGAGGGTAATAAAGATAACCTGCGGTCTCACGTGAAGCCTAGCAAAAGAAAGGCACTCAGAAAAATGTTGCAGCTGCTTATGTTTCGCACAGTTCGCGAGGCACCAGGTAAGACCATATTGATTGCGCATTTGCTTGTATGTCTCAAATTATGTTTCTATTTGGCCTTTTGTAGTTTCGTGAAAAAATAGTAATTTCAATATAATTAATGGTTAAGAAGACCAAGTTAATATTTCAAATAATTTATGAAAAGTGAATTGGTTATTTTGTGTGGTCTATTCAAAAGTGAAATATACACTTTCTAACACATCATTTGGACTATTAATATTATCATCGAAGTTGGTACATACTATGTGTTACAGTGTTTTAGACAATGTCTATGCTTGGCACAATGTTTGTATCCGAAGATAGCTTTTAAAAAGATGGTCTCCAATGGTTGCCTTTCTAAATTTTCTCTTTTCTTTCATTGTTTTCCCAAAAAAATATATTAAAATTGGGTCTTGTTTAAAGATCCTGTTGAGTGGTCTCTCAAAGTGCAAGTTATATAAAAATTGAGTTGCTTGTGCCATGTATATACAAGGAAATATAGACAAGCCATTGGAGAGCATCTTTTTAATTTTTGATTGTCTTGCATCCATTGAGTGCCTCATAGACAAGTCATTGGACGGTATGTTGTCCTTCGCCATTGTCGGATCTGTTGGGGCTTATTCGGTCATTAATTTGTATTGAAATTTACTGCCTTCGGACTGGTGTTTGTTTTGGGAACATGAAGATTCATAATTCTGTTCAAGCCACATTTATAATACTGGCTCTGATTAATTCTAATGCTGTCCCATTCCCGTTCAAATAACAGTAGCCCAGCTTCAAGATCCTCCACCAGTTGATGGCAGAACTAGAGAAGGTTCAGGCACCAAATTAAGGAGCGGCACCTCAAAAACACATATAGATAGGCCCGAAGAATTCTTGTTTTCGGACCTTGCTGCGGCCACTAACAATTTCTCCTTGGAGAACAAGATTGGTGTCGGTAGCTTTGGGGAAATGTACAAAGGCAAACTACTAGATGGACGAGAGGTCGCTATTAAAAGGGGAGAGACGGCCAGTTCAAAGACGAAGAAATTTCTTCGAGAGAAAGAGAGCAGCAGCGCGTTTGATTCAGAATTGGCTTCCTTATCTAGGGTTCACCACAAAAACCTGGTTAGGCTAGTTGGGTTTTGCGAATTAGGGTGGTACGAGGAGAGGCTCTTAGTTTATGAATACATGAACAATGATACACTTTACCATCATTTGCACGACAAGAACAACATGGAAAAGAGTAGCAGTCCCTTAAATTCTTGGAAGATGAGGATCAAAATATCATTAGACGCTGCACGTGGCATCGAATACCTGCACAACTACGCAGTTCCTCCTATAATTCATCGAGACATCAAGTCTTCAAATATATTATTGGACGTAAATTGGACTGCAAGAGTATCTGATTTTGGATTATCAATGATATTAATGGGACCAGAAGCTGAACAGAGTGATTATAGTCTGACTAGGGCAGGGACAGTTGGGTACATAGATCCTGAGTACTATATGCGAAATGTGTTGACGGTAAAGAGTGATGTATATAGTCTTGGAGTTGTGTTGCTAGAGCTCTTGACAGGGAAGAGGGCTATATTTAAGAATGATGAAAATGGTGTTCCAACTCGTGTAGTGGATTTTCCAATACCAGCCATTCTAGCCGGAGTGTTGCCCAAGGTTTTGGACCCGAGGGTTGGATCGAAGCTGGAGAAGAATGAAGCAGAGGCAGTAGAGCTAGTTGCTTATACCGCAATTCACTGTGTGAAATTGGCAGGGAGAGAGAGACCTACCATGGCTGACATTGTGGCGAATTTGGATCGAGCGTTGGCTTTATGTGGTGATATATAGCCATGGCAGCAGCATCTCTAGTGGCCCAATCTCCATTGTTTCAGATTAAATTTGAAAACATTATACCAAATTGATTTTCTTTTTCTGGTTGCTGCTACAGTTTTTTGGTGATTTATTTTGGTTATATTTTTTGCAGTGTGTACATAGTTGGGCTGTAGGTTGTTTGATATAACATGAGCTACTTGTAATGTAGGATTTTGTGGAAACTAACAGCCACAAGAAGGATTTTTACATAACTAGTTTTTGTGTACGTACGTTGCACGTGGTTTTAATGCTTAACAAAGGTGATTAATTAAGTTCATTAATAAATATTTACATACTAAGAATTGAATAATTAGTATGAAATAAAAATAATCACAAATAAGCAAAAGCATATATAGTATCAAGTGTACAATTTAATTTATAATTATAAGTAAATCATAAAATCGATCAACTATATAAAATGTTATAAAGATATGATAAAAATTGATCAGATATATAAGAGAGTAGTATATTTTTAATAAATATTTAGAATTGGTTGATAGTTAATTATATTAAACTTAGATGGATTATCATGCCCAGTATCAAAAGATAACATAACATTCATATAAATAATAGATGTAAAACACCTAATTCAACACAAATTATAACTTATATAATTATTTTAACTAAAATAAAGTACAATTTAAATTAATTTAAAATACTAATATTAATATAAAATTTATGGAGTTATATACTATTAGAAGTACTAATACTAATATAATTCTAACTTGTTTAATTTGTTTAACCAAAGCAAGTTTAAATTTATTCCAAATACTAATACTATAATATAAATATGTATGAAGTTATATTTTTTTTTTTTTTACTCTAAATCTTAAAATCTATATAAAAATATATAGAGTTATACACTATTTGAAACACTAATGTTAAGATAATTCTAACTTATTTTATTAGTTTAACTAAATAAAGTAGAGTTTAAATTTATTTGGAATACTAATACTATATATAAAAAAATATATGAAGTTATATTATTTTTTTTAATGTAAATTTTAAATCTTGTGTTTAAAATTAAGGGCATATTTGTTTCTACAAAAAAAGGAAAAACACTTAAAGTTATTCATACTTTTATATATAGATTATAGATTTATTTTCTCAAGGGAAATTAGCTAATATATTTTGTTTGGTAAAAGAAAAAAAATGTAATTCATGAACCACTTCGATAGTAAACTTTGGTTTTCTAACTTTCCACGTGAAATAATTTCATGAAAAATCAATTTTGTTCCATGTAACTAATAAAACACATCCTTAATTATTTAGATTAATTTTTCAATGAATTAGTCACCATCTTACCTCTTGTTTATTCAAAACAGGTTGAAGGTGGGGTTGAAATTTGTATGTAACTGTAAATTTGTATGCGACCTCATCACAAAAGTTGTGACGGTCAAAGATGGGTGTTATTTTTTGGGATAGAATCAAATACAAGTGTTGAAACTAAGAGAATGATTAATGGACATTTTGGATTTTTGGAAAAAAAGTGTACTGACATCCATGATCTTTTACTAATGTTTGGTTCAGACATGAATTCTTTTTTCGTGTAATATTGAATTACCTCTGTATATTTAGTTAAAACGAGAATATGCATGAAATACGTGTGAATTCGAATTACTAAAATGTTTTTCATTTTATAAAATTAAAATATAAGTCCTAACAATTTTACAAAGTTAAAATTTATGTTTTTATTGTTAAGAAAAGTGTGAAAAGTTGTCGTATTTATTTAAAAATCAAAAGAAAAATTAGTGACCCAAATCTTTTGTTATGGATTTTTTCCCTTTTTTTTGGTTCCAGAAGACCTATTACCAACGCAGCTTTGGCAACTAGCGAAATCTACTATCACTAATACTACTTTTTTTATATTTTCTTATTTGGTTTGCACAAATGTGCTGGGATTATTAATACCAGTAATAACTTAATACTACTCTTTATGGTATAATTTAATACCGGGGGGTGTGGTATTGTTTATCTCGGATTAAGAAAAATGAATCATATATTTTCAAAAATGCCACTACTACTACTACTACTACTACTACTACTACTACTACTACTACTACTACTACTACTACTACTACCCCTACCCTCCCCCCCCCCCCTCCCCCCCCCACCCACCCCCCACTACCACCACCACCTACCTACTCCCCCGCTGCCGCCGCCACCACCACCACTACTACCTACTATTATTATTATTATTATTATTATTATTATTTTATTTCAAAATATAATCCCGTATACGAGTTACAGAACTAAACATGGTATTAACATCAACATGAGATATCTCAGTATTAATACTGCATGAATCAAATATGGCATTGGCATTAAATTAATACTAGGATTAATAGTCCAGTACTATTAATACTTGTATTATTAATCCCACTTACCTTAATACCCGAATCAAACGACACCTAAGTAAACAAAGAGTCATTTTATTGTACTTTATTTTTTCGGGTTCCAAAATTAAGACCATCTAGAAATTAATAGTACGGGGGGACACTTTGAACTTTTATCCAAGTCAAATTGAGGTAACTAGTAGGCTGCTGGCTAACTGTATCAGTCAAAATCCCCACACGTCCTACACTTTTTGTCTACACAAAAAAAAGCAGCTAAAATGTTGGATGCTAACACAACAACTAACAAGCCTCTCTTCTTTATTTTTCATTCATCTAGCTTTTGACATGCGGCGGAGTGATGATGCCGGTAATGGTACCGGAGCACTTAAATATGCTGCCGTTTCCTCAATTGAAGCAATTATATATGCCACCCCTTCTCCCTTGCCAAGATTTTATCCGTGACTCACAACTTCAACGATTTATTGAGCGGGGCAGATTTGGAAAAGTATACAAAGCGGTTATTGACAACTAGGCAAGTGTAGCTATAAAACTGTTGAATTCCACTTCCAAGCAAAATTGATTCTAAATTCAGAATCGAGATTGAGATGCTTTCAAAATTTCGACACTCTCATATTGTGTCTCTCATAGTTTACTGTTATAGTTGTTACACTAAGATGATCATTGTACGTCTACAAGTATATGGCCGATGGGTTCCTTACTGATCATTTATACAAAATTGGTAAGTATGGAAGTTGTTCTATTTTATCTTGGGTGCAGCATCTCAAAATTTGTCTAGGAGCTGCCCGTGACTTGGATTACCTCCACTCAGGTACAAATCTTCAAGAAGTGTCATACATCCTGATGTGAAGAGTGTGAACATCCTATTAGATAAGAATTGAGCAGCTAAAGTTTTTAGACTTTTGGCTGTTTACAATAAGCCCAATTGATCAGTCATGCAATCATATTAACACAAATGTTAAAGGGACAATGGGGTACATGGATCCAAAATATTTGTTGACCCCAGAATGACAATGAAATCCAATGTCTACTCTTTTTGGGTTGTACTATTTGAAGTGTTGTGTGGAAGGAGAGCGGTGGATTTAAGACTTGATGAAGAGCAATGGAGCCTTGCTAGGTGACATTGTATTGAGAAGGGAACAGTTCATCATATTAGTGATCCTAATTTGAGGTGGGAATCTTGCTTAGTGATCTTAAAGGAACAGTTCAAATATATCATTTGGTCTCCAATAAAGCCTATGTATTGAGAGTATTTTGTCATTTTATTCCATTATATGTTTCTTGTTGCGTTTAATAGGTAAGGACTATGAATTCAACACTATATCCCGAGAAGTAAGTAGGTATGGGGATTTATGTAAGGACTTAGGACTGGCAATGGCACAATTTGAATCGCTTTTTTCCACGGTTAGTTGGATCATGCATATGTTCAATAATCAGCTATTTGCAGTATTCTATCATTAGAAATAATGGTTTTTTCAAAATTTGTATATCCAGACTAGCTCTGGATTCCGCTAAATATGAACAGCTCAAAGTACAGCAGAAATGTTGATGGTCTCACCATCCAGCAATTAAAGAGTTCTTTGCATTTTACATTTTTTGGCCCATATATGTTCCTTTACTATTTTCTACTATCTAAAATTAGGAGTCCGTGTTTGACTTTTTCACATTTTTAAGGTTACATTATTTTCAACACCCAGAATATAACTTACTAGTGTTCACTGAGGTATATTGATTAAGTCCGAAAATTGGAACTAAACTCTTAAGTTGGGATGCGAAGGAGTGTTTTGGAAAGTACAAAACAATTTGTTCTACATAAAAGTTGTATTTTGGAAACTACGCGTCGAGATATACTTAAGAAATTTGTAATTTAAATATAAAAGAAAAAAGAAAATTCAATGTTCAATTATAATTTGAGCCTACTATATCCATTTTCAGATCCATTTGGGCAAGTTTACGTGTCTACAAACAGAGGTAGACAGGTAGTTCTCTGTATACAGACTATAGATAAGAAAGCAGAAACATTTGTTGTACATAATTTCATTAGACTGAGAAATTGTTTTCTTGTACATCGATTTGTATGTCTATACACCCATTGAAACTGCAAACTTAAACTCTGCTAGCCTCGAATCTCAAGCTGTCGTTAGGCTTTTCTGGCGATATCAATATGTATATAGAAGATTTCACAACAAAGAAACAAACAAATATCAAGCAAATGTGCCACTTAGCATAAAAATAAAGGTATGGTAATCAAATAAGAAAGGATGTGTAACATAAATTTATAAGGGTATGGTAGTCAAATAGATAGGCGAGAGCTGTATTGCCATGTTATGCTAAGTGCCATTTAAAGATCTTCCAATGTTATAAGTTCAATTCTTAATTTGGTTTTCGAAAGCATAGAAATTGCATTCATACGGGTAGGACAGCCAAATTTGTGAGAAGAAAAAAAAGTGGGTGTTATTGCTCCTTATCCTTTTAAATATACTAGTTTTGCGTTGCACGTGATTTGAATGCTCGTCAAATGTCATTAAATCTATTATTAAATAAGTATATAATAAGAATTAAATAGTTAGTATGAAGTAAAAAATAAAAACAATAATAACTAAATAAAAATATATTAATAATTATAAGAAAATCATAGAATTGGTGACTATAGAAAAACATTGTAAATACATGATAAAAATTTGTCACTTTGAATTATTTTAGTAAATGTTTATTCTTAAACATTAAACATAACTATAAATAAACAAATAAGTTTTAGAATATATCAATTAATATAAATTTAATTTATAACGTTAAAAGCAATTAAGTAAAGTAAAATTTGATATACACTCCTTTGTGGTTTACTTTGGAACGAAATTTATCATTTTAATATGATATATTAAATAGTTTCATTCTTTGAAAGTATGTTATTAACTTATATAAAGTCTTATACAATACATCTAATTCAACAAAAACTCTAATTTATTCAATTATTTTAGCCAAATAAAGTAGATTTTAAATTTATCTGGAATACTAATACAAAAATATATAGATTTATACTGTTTTATTTAATGTATAAAAACTTAAAATATTTGTTTATTATTTTAATCAAATGAAGTAGAGTTTAAATTTATCTGAAATACTTCTAATATAAAGAAATATGGAGTTATACTTTTTTATTTAATGTCAATTTTAAAATCTTATGTTTAAAATATGTTTTGTTTAATGTAAATTTTAAAATATTTGTTTAATTATTTTAACCAAATAAAGTAGAGTTTAAATTTATCTTAAATACTTATACTAATATAAAAATATATGGAGTTATACTTTTTTATTTAATGTAAATCTTAAAATCTTGTGCTTAAAATTAAGGAGCATATTTGTCTTCACAAAAAAAAAGGGGAAAAACACTCAAGTTATTCGATGTCTTCACAAAAAAAAAGGAAAAACACTTAAGTTATTCGTACTTTTATATATAGATATAGATATAGATATAGTTTGTTTTTTGAATTCGTGATGGTGCTGCTACAGTTTACATGATTATACAACAGAATACTATTTTAGGAACGCCCATTTGCTTATCTTACTATCTGAACGAGACAGTCATGCACATTATTTATTATCTTAGTTTGCTGCTAATTTTCAATTTATTATCTTAGTTTGCTGCTAATTTTCTATATATTGAGCGTGAGCACAAGGTTTTGGTACATCCTTTAGAGATTATAATAAAAGTTAATGCTAACATAAGGATTTGAACAAGGGACCTTAACATAAGAAACACAAGTTGTTAACGCTCTGTCAATACTAAGTATCATATCGTACACGCGTCAAGTATGCCACCGAGTCTAGTATTAACATAACGGTATCATCCAAATTAACAAGTGATTTTTTTCAACTGTAGGATAAAGTCTCCATCATATTAAAAGCAAGCTAAAACATCAAAGAAAACTTCGGTCTATGAGAGTAGAGGAAGTATTCGACTTAAAATTATTTAACATCAATTGGTGAGAAGCTAAAATCCAATTTTTTGGTTCTTTCCTATATTTTTTAATTGAATTTGGTTCAAGCTCAATTAAACTTTTAGCAGAAGATTGGAAATCTTCCTCGACCCTATCGACACCATTGATATTAACTTTCTATTGTCTATTTGTTGTATTTAGCTTGTAATTGATGCAAGCAGTGAAGGTGCAAAAGAGTTTTTGCACCTGGCAGTGCACTCGAAATGGGTGCAAGATGCGTTTTGCACATGGGTGCAAGATGCGTTTTGCACATGGATGCAAAAGATGTTTTGCACCAGGCAGAACACTCAGAATGGGTGCAAAACGTGTTTTGCACTTGGGCAGGTAAAAGGTAACTAGTCTTATTTTTCACTTGGTAAAAATAAAAAAGTTCTTTTCTATTTTAAAAAGAATTGCAAAAGTGTTACTTTGTAAGAGTGAAAAAGAGAGAGACTTGTACTTAGCTAGGGTTTAGCTAAGGTGAGAGGTGATCATTGGAGGTTTGTTTCATTGATCTAGAGTAAGGCTTATTTTGAGAGAATTGGTGTAAATTATTGGTTATCAATAAAGTTGCTCCCTCTTGGTGGAAGACCCGAAGGGTTCCACAAAATATGGCGTGTTATTTCTTTTTGTTTTGCTCTTGGTTGTCATTACTCTTTATCTTTTATCCATATTTGCTTGTTATTGTGTTGGCTATTCTTGGTTTGAGTAAAAGTCCTATTGCTTAACGGTTTTCGGCCGCCAAGTGTCCGTGGAAATTCCCGAAAAGGATTTCTTGGGTTTGTTGGTGGATTTGGGACTTGGTTATTGTTCCTACGTTCATAACACTATTTTCCAAAACATCACCATATTTGAAAGAATTCGTGACCACATTACTTCAAGCTGATTAATTTTATTGTACTCGCTCTTGTGGATCAGAGGCAGGTTTAACACTGATTAACCATGAGCCTCTTTACCCCCCGACAAGCTGGTGTAATTGGTCTTGCTTTACACTATGCTAACATAATCACTTTAACTAATGATATTGTATATTCTAATATTCATTTTTGGTATGATGAAATTGGACTAGTGGTCCTTTTCTTTTTATTTACATTCCATTTGATAATAGGCATCTTGCCTACCTCGTTCTTTGCTAACATAGGACACCACATTGTATCAATGGTTTCCTAATTATCAAAGCATAATTAACTTACTAGTTATAGACAATTGAAGGAAATGGTATATCCACTTTCTCGTAAGGGTCCAATCTGTTTGGAGTGAAAATTAAAATGGTGAAATATGTTTCACCTACTTGGCATCGAAATTTTTTCCCTTTTTTGTTTAGTTCCTAGTTCTTGCATTTGTTCACAATATTATGCAGAAAAAAAAAAGCCTGAAATATAGGTGAAAAAATCTTTTGGGCTTTTTTCACTTTGCTCACTACTCTTAATGTGAACTTATGAGTTACCGCATGTTTCATAATCGGGGGCAATGTCAAATTTTCTTAACATAATCGAAAACATTAAGTGTAAGTCTAATTTCACATAAAAAAAAATTAAAAAATTTAGGGGTAAAGTTAAAAGAGCCTAATATGTTTCCTAAATATGGTTTTAGGTAGGTGTAAAATATTTCTCCCCAACCAAACGGACTCGAGCATAACTGCATTCTTTAATTCCAAACTTTTTTTCCATTGATTTTAGTCATCATAAGTGATCGACACAATACTTTTCTGGAGTTAACAATTCATCAACTCTAAGTCGAAATAGAAAAAACTCTCGGAAGGTTCATTCCTCTAAATACCATCATGTATGTACATTTAATATTTACTTTTGCCATTTAAATGTTCCTTCTATGCTTGATGAAGATGTTATGTTTTGTACAACTAATATTTTTCCTATTAAGTTTTTGGTATGGCTATTAACATTCCAAACAGTTACGCTGGCATTCCAATATGATCTATTAAGGGCTTGTTAATTGGTTTGAATTTTAGAAAAAGGAATTGGCTTGTCTAGGCATTTGAGAGTAACGTTTTTACTAAGACCAGAACTCAAACTTTCCTCGTACCGAGAATAACTTGCAAATATTATTAAACACAAAAGTATTTTAGTTGATGTTTGTTGCCATGTATTATTAAATATTAATTAAATGTAATGCAAAAGAAAAATATTGTGGTTATTTGTTTAAAAAATTGGGGTAATTTTGAAGTGGATAGTGTGTAAATGTTAGGGAAATGATGAAAAGAATTGCTGTAATTGTAGGGTAGGTTGTTTTTGTTTGAGTGAGTTCTGTTGTTGGGCATACCGATATTAGGATAGTAGTCATACAAGTATGCTAGGTTAAAATTGTAAGGAATTTATTTGTATATGGGCGTACTGGCATGCACTATTAATAGGCTATACATGTACACATAGCGACGGACAAAATTAGGGTCAGGCCTTCTGTTACTTGTATAAATGCCAGTTATACCTATTGATTAATATGAGATTCTCTGATTTACTTTAATTGTTTTGATTGTATTGTTAGTTGCTTTTGTTTTTCTGGGATGTTGTAATTTTGCATTATGTTGAGTGGATTGCCTGATTGTTGTGTTGCTCGAAAAGGGTGTTGTATGATTAATAAAGACCTGAGTTTACCAAATTTTCTTTTTTCAAAAACGAATATTTTTTGTTTCTAATGAATATGAGAAGAGATGTAGGAAATTCTGCTTTCCTAGGAATCTTGAATTTTAAATTCCAACCAAATGGTGGAATCTTGAATGAATGGGAATTTAAGGTTGCAGGATGTTAGGAGTGATCCAAACAACAAACAAATAACCCTGAGACTTTTTATGCATCTTTACCATCACTTTCAATTGGTTTTTAAGAATTTTTTGCATCTACTGTAATAAGGCCAAAATCAAAATATTATATTAAACTATTTAACATCATATACATCAAAAATCAATTAAAACCACATATTTAGTTACAATATTCCCATTCGAGACTTCATAGTTTGAAAACACTGAATCATATATTCATTATCAATAGCTTTAAAAACATCTTTCTCAGTATTTGTTAAAGAGCAACCTTTCAAGAGATCATCTCCCAACCGATTTCGAATATTAGAGCAATTTGATGATTGGGAGCTGTAAATAGAAATTGGAAAAGAAATAAAAAAAACCATAGATAAAGACCAAAGAAAAAAAGGGCATACAAACTAAATAACAAAATAGAACCACCATAAATAAATAATAAAAACATAAAATAAGCCTCCATAGATCAACAACCTAATTAAGAATGCAAACCTTCACCCCAAACTTTTACTCTTTATCGCACATAACCCCTTCGACGTTTCAATGTTTCCATCCCTAATTACAACTCTCGCCCCTATACTTGCGCATATAACCCCTTGTGACCCCCACATATGACATAACTAGCGAAAAAGTCCAGAATCTCATGTGGGCCCATGGCCCCTGGACCTTATGTGGCTCTGCCCTATTTATAACGGATTTTGGAGTGCTAGATAGCAATGGATTAGAGCGGGAGTAGTGACTCCTAAGTTCCTTAATTTCCTAGTGCTATTGCATTAACATTTTTATATTTCTTATTTTTCGTGGCAATTGGGACAGAGCATGTCACGGTTTTTGTCAGATGAAGGGCTAAATAGTCTTTGACAATAACGGGCTAAATAGTCTTTGACAGTAACGAGTTTGTCTAAAGGAAGAAGGCTCAGAATAACATCATACGCCTATAAACACTCTATCATTTCGATAAATGAAGATCGACTCACTTGTCTGATCTGCCAAGTGATTGTTTCTGCTACCTGGCTAGTATAGGGGATGGCCATGATAGAGGAATATTTGTAGAATCCAAGAGGTCAGAATTTTCATGGAGTAAAGACTTTGTTGGTTTGGAAATGAGGTAAAAGATAAAAAAAAATCTCAAAACAACCAACGAATTTTATTTTTTTTGAAATAAAGGGTTATATATCATTACATTATGAAATAAGGGCTTGTTTATCAATTGTGTTTTAAAATAACGACTTTGACTAAGTGCAAACTTAACTTTGCAATCAAAAAAATTTAATGCAAATTGTTCTGCATGATGTGTTTATATTTTTTAACAATATATTCTTATGTTTCATTCATTAAACTTTAAATTAACGTCAAATAAACACAAATATATAGTAATATTTTAGAAAATAAGGAGCGCAAGCTTCACTTTGCATTACTCCGAAAAAATTATTATGTGCATTTTATTAATAAATAGATTTTGAATATTTAATTTGTTAAAATTATTTTAAAGCACCGTCAATTAAACACTTATTTATAATAATATGCTAAAAAACATGTAATGCAAACTTAATTTTATATGATTCTCTAAAAAATATACAATTTAAAAATATACTGCAAAGTTAACGTCTTTTTTTTTTGGTCTACCAAAGTCAAGTTAATTTGCGCTCCTTTTGGAGTTTGTTCAAATATAGACCCTTAATTTACAAAAATATTATTCCTTGTATCTTTTGCAGAAAACTTTTTCAAAGAAGCCCTATTTTTCGATATCCCAAAGACGGAAAGAATGTTAGTTTTGGAATAGGAAGAAGCTAAGAATTTGGAGTAGTTAAAGTTAGGAGTGTTAACATATATAATTGTGAGAATCCGCAAATGTGACCCCCGGGTCTCGATCCCTTGGGTGGGGGTCTGAAACGTCGGAAGGGATTTCGTCGTTCCTTTTGCTTCTAATGTGTTGATAATTCATATCGGGTGTCCCTCTATCCTATTTCTAGATGCAAGAGAGTTTGTTCAGAGTCGCCAGTACGTTTTACGAGAAAACGGACAAAAGGGTTCGTGTAAGAGGAAAGGCTACTGATAAGTCTTTCTTTACACATTTGTCTACGAAACCAGGATTCTATAGGGTTCATGAACTATATTACGGTTTGGGAAGGTGTTAAGCACCAATTCGCCCTTTCGGTCTCTAGTGGTCTTTTTATATGTTTATTTTATGTTGAAAAACTTAGATGCTTTTACTGATAGTCTACTACTTCTAAATAAACCCTAATTTCGGGAAAAAACGGGGAAATGGATGAAAAGCCTTTGTGTTCTGAGATCCGATGTTTTGTTTTGAAAGATGTAAATACTAATGACAAAAACCTTTTATTTAAAAGAGAGGTTCCCGTATTATTTCCTCAGATAATGACGGTTTCCTCGTGTTTTGGGTTATTTTGGAAGAATTCGAATCTTATGCCGGAACTAATTTAATATGAAATTTAGAACTCTTTGAGGGGATTTTTATCAGATATGTCACAGTCTATGGGAATTGAAAGACAGGACATGCCGAATTTTAATTCCTAAGTAAATTTTATCGGTCTGAGTTTTGAAAACAGAATTTATCCGGATGAAAATATACTTACTTTTCTGATTTTGCAAATGGTTTTATCAGGGTCTTTTGTTTTGGAAATAGTAGACTTTTTTATAACTTGGCAATAAGTTTATTCAAATAAAATGTGGACAGAACAACATAAGTAAAACGAGTACACAAATATCTAATTTTAAATACTAGAAGAGAGTTTCTTTACCTTCCCGACGAGAATAATAATAAAAAAGAAAATATAATATAGCAGAGAGATCTCCGGCGATAATAATCTTTTCCTTCTTCAGATATTTTCGAGAATTCGATTCCAGAAGCGGGACACGTCGAGTGTCGAGAATAGATTCGATGATTCTTTAGAAATAAGACGGTAGTAGAAAATACTTGATAGAAGACAATAAAGTCAGATTAGAACTCAGAATTCTCAGATCCAAGTTGCTGTCCTTTTTTTTTTTTTAACCCTTGGGGGTGTTGGCCTATTTATAGTGCTGGGGAGGGATCGTCGCGCGACATTTTCCCAAAAAGAGCAAGTGTCGCGCGACATGTTGATCAATGTCGCGTGACAAACGGCTGAAGTGATGTCTCTGACAGACTGATGTGTCAGAGAGTGGATGGTCTGGGTCAGAGGGGTCTGTCGTGCGACACATGGGAGATTGTCGCGCGACATTTTGATATGTCATGCAATAATCCCTCCTAAAAATAGGTTTGTTGGCCAACAAACCCTTTTGGGGCAGTTTCAGGTGCTCGGGGAGGTCCCGGACTCCAAAAACTGTACTTCTCGATAGTCGTTTAGGGTTCTTGCGGGGGTCACGGATTGGGGTGTCTACAGACCCTCTCGACTCAAGGTCCTTGCTTACAAGGAATTGAGGCGAATGAAAGAGACCGTGATCCATGATTCCCGCAAGAACTCTAAGAGACTGCAATATATGCGGAAGTGCCTGTGAGTGCCTCCGGAGAGGGCTTTGTGTTTGATTTTTCCTCCAGAGAGGGCTTTGTGTTACCTCGTCGCCTCTTTCGAGGGATTTTTATTCCACTCGCCTCTCTGGGAGGACTTTTTGCTCCACGTGCCTCTCTAGGAGGTCTTTTTGCTCCACGTGCCTCATCTGGGAGGACTTTTTGCTCCACTTGCCTCCCTGGGAGGACTTTTTGCTCCACTTGCCTCCTCGGGAGGACTTTTTGCTCCACGTGCCTCTCGGGGAGGACTTTTGCTCTACGTGCCTCTCTGGGAGGACTTTTTGCTCCACTTGCCTCCCCGGGAGGACTTTTTGTCTGAAAAAAAGAAAGAAAAATCGCCTCTGGGAGGGCTTTTTATGAGTGTTTTTGCCTCTAGGGAGGGCTTGTGATTGTGGTTTACCTCTAGCGAGGGCTTGTGATTGTGGTTTGCCTCTGGCGAAAAAAAAGGTTGTCAGTTTTTGACTGTTTAGAGTGGAGAGAGAAATATTTTGTTTTGTGTGAGTGAAGAAATCATTAGGAGTTTGATTTTATCCAGATGCCTTTATTTCCCCGTATCTTCTGAATTTTACTCTTATTTGTTTTCTCAAGTGAGAACTCTTTTCTCTTAGAAAGCAGTTTTCGGATTTCTTCTGTTCTTCACAGAGTGATGATTCGAAGACTTATTTCCAAGTCATCTCTTCTGTATCGTGCTGAAAAGATAATTTTCTTAAAAGGGGAATCTCTGACCCCTGATCTTTGATCTCTTTGGTTCTCATTTTCTCACTCTGTGGGCCCACATCGTTTTCTGTTTTTCGATGTCCTTATTTCTCCCTCTTTTGGGAAAGACTTTTCCTGGCCTTCTCTGTTTTTTGACCAAGAGTCTTTTTATCCCTTTATCGTGATCAGGAGCCTTACTCATCCAAAACGAAGCCCTGAGCCGGTTCTGGCCTAGCTGTCACTTTTGGTTTGGCGCTCTCCCTGTCACTTTACATTTCTTGTCTCTCGCTTGTCTATGGGGCGCTCATGCGGGATTTTCTCTTTTCTACTCTTTCAATTCTTTTATTCCCGTCTTTATTCTAATATTTTCTTTTCTTTATGATGGTTTCGATCTTTGGGAGATCAGAGATTCCTTTTAATTCGATGTATTCTTGTTCTCGTGATTTTCGGAGAGATGACTTGGAAGTCTTTTCCTTGGAAGATTCACACGAGTGTGCGGTGTATAGAAAGGCTTCAAAAACTGTTTTCTGAAGCATTCCTTTCCAGGAGAGAAAAATGAGACAAAGGTCAAAAAAATCAGGGGAAAGGACAAGTGTCGCGCGACACTTTCGGTGGGAGGATTTTGTGACACGACAAACTGGCCATTTGTCGCGCAACAAACTCGACCAGTATATAATCCTTTTGAGCTCATTCCACCTCATTCTCTCCTTTCTTTTTCTCTCTCAAGCTTTATTTCTCTCTCTCTCTTGCGCGGGAAGCTCTGCCGCTTTCTCTATTTTTTTGACTTTTATCACTATTACCCAGATACCGATGGATCCCGCACAGCCGGATCGTCTTGAAGGTGACCAGGAGGAGGTCACCTTAACCAACGCTCAGGGAGTTCTCCGCTGCAGCCCTCACCATGATGATTGGGCGGACCTTGATTGGTATGGAGAGGACGGGGTGGACCGCGGTCGTGCTGTGGTTTACCGAGACGTTACCCGGGCTGCTCCAGTCCCGGATGTTCCTTGGCTATTGATGGAGCCTGTCTCTCACGAGATCTGTCGACGGTCTCTAGTATGTTTTCTTGAAAATCCTTCATTTTGTGTATTTATACCTGTTCTATTATTTCTGTCGTTTCCTGCATTTATTTAAACAATTCTTATGTTAGTACACATGCTTGCCTGAACATAGTAGCCGATTTTTTAGAGAACACATACTTTACTTATGATACCTTTAGGAAATTACATAATATACCCCTATGGTTTATATAACTCTCATAATTACACCAGAATACCCTCATGTTTGGAAAATTACATAATTTACCCCTATAACCCTATAACTCTCATAATTATACCAGAATACCCTCAGGTTTAGAAAATTACATAATTTACCCCTATAACCCTATATCTCTCATAATTACACCAAAGTACTCCCAGGTTTGGAAAATTACATATTTTACCCTATAACCCTATATCTCTCATAAATTTACACCAAAGTAACCTCAGGCTTTGGAAAAATTACATAATTTACCCCTATAAACCCTATATCTTTCATAATTACACCAAGTACCCTCAGGCTTGGAAAATTACATAATTTACCCCTATAATCCTATATCTCTCATAATTACACCAAAGTACCCTCAGGCTTGGAAAATTACATATTTTACCCCTATAACCCTATATCTCTCATAATTACACCAAAGTACCATCAGGCTTGGAAAATTACATATTTTATCCCTATACCCCTATATCTCTCATAATTACACCAAAGTACCCTCAGGCTTGGATGGAAAATTACATATTTTATCCCTATAACCTATATCTCTCATAATTACACCAAGTACCTCAGGTTTGAAAAATTACATAATTTACCCTTATAACCCTATATCTTTCATAATTACACCAAAGTACCCTCATAATCCTCTATATTTATATATAACATAATCTCCGTTTGTTGTTTGCAGTGGGTTGGCCAAGATTGGGGTTCCTCCAACAATATTTCTCTGGAGTGGCGACAGGCACCGGCCCCTATCAAGGAGTTGCTCTTTGCGACTCCTTTTGGTTTTTTCTTTGATGCCCTATCGGAGCGGGTATCGTGGGGCAGCAGTTTGGTGTCGGCGTTGGCCTCTCATTGGGTGGGACACTGCTCATACCTTCCATTGGAGCTGGGGTGAGATAACGATGACCCCCCTAGACTTGTTTGCTCTGATTGGGATTCTTCAGGGGGTCCCCATCCAGATTGACGTCCCCTTGCGTCTGACGGCAGAGGGTATCGTCAGCGCACAAGATGGTTTTCGGGAGTGGCGGGAGTTCCGGTCATACGATACCCCGGGCGGTCTTAGTTATGCGTCTGGCGACAGAGAGAGCCCGGCTGGTCGCTTCAGGAGTGCCGATGACCCGACAGGAGGCGCGCCAGTATGCCCGTGTCCTTCTCTTATTGACGCTCCATGATTTGTTTGAGGCCCGCGGGGGGACACGCGCCCATCTTTGGTGGTTGCCTTATCTCCGAGATTTCAGCATCATGTTTGACTACGATTGGGGGGGCTTTATTCTGCCATCTTATATGATGCTATGGACCAGGTTCCTCGCCACTTAGCCCTGAACCTCATGGGCTTCTCTTTGTCTGTGGGAGGTATACACTTTTGTCTCTTATCTTTGCTTTAGTCTTTGCATTTTATCTGCTGATTGTTGCTATATTCCTTATGTCTCCTTTCTTTTTTTAGAGTTAGTTTGTGGCCTACACCCATCTGGGTCGTGCCCAGGTGGATCTCCTCGTTGAGAACGAGGATCAGTTTTTTCTTCTTCTCGCCGGTTTATCGCGGGGAACTACCGAGCTCCTTATGTATATCGGACCCGAGAAACCGGAGCTGCTGCAGTCCATGACCTGCTGGAGAAGCATGTAAGTATTTTAGTATTCTCTCTAAATAATAAAATAGTAATATAATGGAAATAACTGAATGAAATTTATTCTTCTTTTTCAGATTGAGTGGGCCCCCTGGGGTGATCTGGGTCTCCACTTCGGGTATGGTCGTGCTTTGACTGCCTCGAGGACCAGGCGGCTGATTAGGGATGAGTATGGTCTCCACTTTTACTTAGGCGAGAGGGTCATCCGCTAGCACACACCGGCCAGCGGCCTCGGTTCCTTTCTTCCTACCAGTTCTGATGAGGCGGACGGGCGAGATCGGCCCGGTGATGTGCAGGCTGGTAGACGGGCTTAGTTTCCAGACGTTTACCGAGGAGGGTGACTATGCTGTATTGCCGCCCCGCTACTTGATGAGGGAGCGGAAGGGGACTCGAGGACGGGTCTTTTATGAGCGGTACCGGGCATTGGGCGGCGATCCCAACTATATACGAGGATAGACTTATCTAGCTATGACGGTTCTTGGTCACCTGCACCTATCCCGATCAGAGGGACAATATTTTGCATTCTGATGACGAGGACCCCGAGGGGAGAGGGGTGTTCCTGCTGCTGCTGAGGGTGATAGACCTGACGGCGGGTGAGGGAGGTGGGACGACGGCGGTTCTCGAGCAGCCTCCCCAGACGACGCCTATAGAGGGGCAGCGTGCTGATGTTAAGGGTTTCGAGTTTCCCCACTGGTCCTTCGGTATCTTTCGGGGGTTATAATTCGATGACGCGAGGCTGTGCTAGAGAGAGGGGGCGGGATTTTCTGAGAGGTCTTGGGAGCCTGAGGACTTCGGGGCTGACTATGAGCAGTTTGGGCGGACCCCTCCTGCTGCTGTGGCCACTCCTTCTAGTGGGGTCCCGCCTCTAAGAGCGAAGGCTATGGAGGATCCTCTAGGTGTTCGTACTTATGCCATACTGACCCCTCTTCCATCGACTGTCATGGGCCCCCGGCCTAATCTCCAAGTCTTGGCGGCTCATCTTCTCGGCCTCTTTTGTTTCCGATCCGTGAGGAGGGTGGGTCTACTTCTGCTGCTGTTCCAGCGGGTCCGTCGGTTCCTCCAGTAGATCTACCGCTACTTTCCCGAGACATCTCTTATGTTGGCGCTGGTCCACGTCGATACACGGTGCTCGAGTATCCCCTTCCGGAGGATGCTTTTAATTTCTTGGGTGGTCGCCCTGGTGATGAAGTACCCACTTCATCTTCTCTTGGTACTCTTTTATATCTATATTTATTTATTTATTTTGACTGTGCTGATTCTTTTTTCTTATGTCTTTTACAGCGGTGAGTGTACGTGTGGCGGATCTGAGAGCTTGGCCACGCCCAGCACCTCTACAACTGGAACCTTCTCCAGTTACGTTGGTCGAGACCCCCCGGCATATATGCGTTACTATCAGAGGGCCATTGACGCTTTTTTACGAAGGACGACCCTCTGACCTCTTCTCATGCCCGGACGGAGGTCTCGGAGGAGTAGTAGTCGGACTTTCAGGCGCTCTCGGTCCTCGGTGATCCATCCCACGGCTCCTGTTCAGTCGACGGGCCTCTCAGGCGGGTTAGTTAGTTCCTCTCCTCAGGGCGTCCCAGTGGTTGATCTTACCCCGAGGAGGGCTCGAGTGATAGTGTGGGAGTGTTTGTCAAAATGCGCGCCTCGAGTATGATTAAGCTTTTCTTTCTGCACTAGTTTGTCTCAGTTTGGAACATATATGTAGTTTTTATAAAGAGTAGACAAACATTGTTAGTAGTTTCCTAGCTTTCAAAACTGTTTTTGTTGGATTTATAAAACTCTTATTTGTAGTGATGATGATATATTCATTTTTCTTTGTGCGTTTGTGACAAAGGTTTATTATAAATTATATATATATACACAGAATTAGGGGGGTCTAGGAATCATACCGTGTGATACGGCAGTTTTTAGGCCTCCTGCAAAAGAACAAAATAAGTACAATGCATACAAAAGTGGTTCTTTTGGCAAGAATGATCTTACGTGTCCCCAAAAAGGGACAAAATGAGGGACATAAATGGGTTTGTCGCGCGACAATCCCTTCTGGATATGGGTTTGTCACGCGACAAACAGGCACAGGAACCTCTTTTTGCTATAAATACACCCATCTTCCTTCCTTCATTCCCACACCTCTCTAAAATGTCTTCTTTCCGAACAAAATCTGATTTTTCCTTTATCGAAGCTCGAGATGCTTTGGTATCTTCTGAAAATGGTTTGAATTTTGGCGCATTAAGTCCTTTAGCGGCCTGGTGCCATCGTCATGTAGATTTTTCCTTTTTGTTAGGCGCTTCGTATTTCTGGAGTTCTGCGGATCATCTTTTCCGTTTCGGATTAAATGAGCTTTGCCCGACTTATGAAGAGTTTTTGGTTATGGTTAGGAGTGGATAGATATGTCGGTGGCTTTCTATAGAACTTGGTCCTCGAGATATGCTGATTGCTTTGCTATCTATTCCCTCGGCAGCATGTGATGGTTTAATTGTCGACGGACTTCTCGATCTTTACAAGATGGTGAGGTTTTTTCATCGTTATGAAGATAGAGCCTCTTATAGTGTGGGGCGTACTGCGGCGGCCTTGATCTGCCTTGTTTCTGATATGCTACTGGTGACGGGCTCTACTCGTGTTGATCCGACTATCTTGAGTCTGATATATCAGGCCCGAAATGAAGAGTCCATAGTGCCCATCGTTCTTGCAGAGACTTTGAATGGCCTAGATGATCTCTAAAGGGGGGCCTCACCCTTCTTCAGGGGGAGTTCGCGTTTGCTATATATGTGATTGCTTGAGCGTTTCCGATCGGTGGGTTTCAACGGGGTTCGGCTCGACAATCCAACACACTTCTTCCATCGCCCCCTCTTCGGTGCTTTGACCATGTCTTCCTCTGACTGGACGGTGTGGTTTTGGAGAATTTTTGCGCTATTCGATGGAACATTCCTTGGTGAAAGCTGAGGGCGATAGTGCTTAGTACAAGGGGTCAAAACTACGTTCGGCTCCGAGGACTCTGGTTTACCTCCTTTTATCTTTCCGGACGTCTTCTCCGGCAATTCAACGTGCCTCAAAACATTCCCCTTGGTCTGAACAACTTCTCTTCTGAGTCCAAATTTGTAACTTCGCATGTTTCTCTATCAGTGGAGAGGATGTGGCGTGCCCGGCTGACTCGGCAGTTCAATTACGCTCGGTTTGGTATTACTCGGCCCCTCCGGGCTGACATTGTCCGTTCTTACTGGCAATATCTGGATGGAGAGCTGATTGATGATCTCTTTCAAATGGAGTGATTCCGATTTATGGATACTGGGGCTACTGATGATAACATTGCCTTTGCGTACCAGATCCTGGACGAGGCTCGAATTAACTTGGCCACTGAGGATCCTGCTTGGCCAACCCTTAGGGATTAGGTTTTTTTTTTCCCTGTATGCTTGTTTTTCAAAAGTCTTCTCTATAACCTCCGGTGTTCTAAACCACTTTTAATAATATACGAGGGACTGCATTGTGAAAATAAGTCTCTTATAATGTTTAAAACCGGGCCTGAAGTCACTTCTTAGGTTGCCTATGTTCCCCGTTTGATTTTTAAAAAACAACAGTTGAGTTGTGGCTCAGGTTTACGTAGTTCTCATCTTATACATGTTACATCTATTGGTAATACTTCTTCAAACGATCCATGTTGACTGGTGCATGCAGTAATTGCCCATCCAAGTCAGTGAGTATGGAGGCTTCTCTTGTATCAATCTCTTTGACGATATACGGCTCAGTCCACTTCTGCCCGAACTTTTCCCTTGGGTCTCTGGATGGTTTCCGAATTTCTTTCAACACGATATCGCTTTCGTTAATGCCCCGAGTCTTTACTTTCTGGTTAAATGCCCGAGCAATTCTCTTCTGATACCCTTGGTGGTGATATGCGGCTTTCAGTCGCTTCTCATCTAGCAAGGCTAACTCGTTGTAACGGGCCTAGACCCATTTAATTTCATTGATCTGGTTTTCTAATGCCACTCGGAGGGAAGGGATTTCCAGTTCTACTGGGAGAACGACTTCCATCCCATAAGTAAGAGAGAAAGGAGTAGCTCCCGTAGACACTCTTTCAGTAGTACGGTAGCCCCACAATGCATATGGGAGCTTCTCTGGCCAGTCTCGACAAGTGTCGGTCATTTTGCTCAAGATATTCTTTAAGTTTTTGTTGGCAGCTTCGACAGCCCCATTGGTCTGTGGGCAATATGGAGAAGATCTATGTCTGGTAATGCCATATTCCTCCATAACAAGATTAGCCTCTCCTTCAAAGTGAGTACCGTTGTCAGAGACTATCTCATGGGGGACCCCATATCTGTAGATGATGTTCCTTCGAATGAACTGAGCTACCTTTTTAGTATCCTGGACCTTATAGGATTCTGCTTCTACCCATTTGGTGAAATAATCTATGGCTATCAAGATGAAATCGTGGCCATTATTTACTTTGGGCGATATTTTCTCGATGATGTCGATCCCTCAAGTTGCGAAGGGCCAGGGAGTGGTCATATTGTATAATTCTCTCGGGGGGAGTTTCTGAGACTTGGCATATATCTGGCATTTGTGACAGCGACGAACGTGGTCATTGCAGTCGCTCTGTAGTTTGGACCAGTAGTATCCTTGCCTGATGATCTTTCGAGCCAGTGTGTGACCGCTCATGTGGGGTCCGCAGTCTCCACCATGTACTTGGTCCATCATTCTTACGGACGCCTCTTCTGCGAGACATTGGAGATGAGTCCCATCATAATTTTTTTTATATAGTCTCCCGGGCAGAGTATAAACCTTGATGCCAGCCTTCGGAGCGTAACACGTGTTCGCTTATCTGTTTGTTCGGGGTATCTATTATTTTTCAGCAAGTTCCAAATATCATAGAACCAAGTGAATAAGTTCGCGGACTCTTCATTCTCCAACTCGATGGCCATGCAGTAAGCTAGGCTAGGTCTCTTTTCTACCGTCAAGGTAATCTCCTCCATTCCCTCCGGGATGTCAATCATTGAGGCTAACGTGGCCAGTGCATCAGAAAAACTGTTCTGTGATCGTGGGATATAGTAAAACTCAGAGTGCTCGAATTTTCTTGCGATATTCTCCAACCTAGCCAGGTAAAGGATCAACTTCTCATCCCTGATCTTCCACTCTTTCAAAATCTGGTGTATTACTAATGCTGAATCCCCGTAAACTTGTACTCTCCTTATTCCCTTTTGAAATGCGATCTCTAGCCCGATTATGTAGGCTTCATACTCGGCCATGTTGTTGGTGCATGAAAAATCCAGGCGATAGGAGATGGGTGAATGGGTCTGGTCAGGGGAGAGTAACAAGATACCTATCCCATTCCTATTACGGTTGGCTGCTCTATCAAAAAATATTTTCCAGTCTTCATCGGCCTCTAGGTTCATGATGGCTTAATCTAGGAATTTGGCTTCTTCTACCATTTCACCAAGCATTGGGTTGTCGGCTAGATAATCTGCAATGATCTTGCCTTTTACTAATTTTTGGGTCATATATGTGATGTCGAACTCATAGAGTAGGAATAACCATTTTGCCATGCGCTTTGAGAGAGCCGGTTTCTCGAAGAGATATTTCAGCGGATCAATACGGGATGCTAAGATGACTGGAAAGATTAGCATATAATGACGGAGCTTTTGTGTCACCCAGACGAGAGCAGTGCAAGATTTCTCCAACGGTGTGTAGTTTATCTCAAACAGCGATAGCTTCTTGCTTATATAGTAAATGGCCTATTCTTTTCGGGTAGTGGCCAGGTGCTGAGCTAGCATGGATCCTGCGGCTGTGTCCATGACTGTGAGGTATAAGATCAAGGGTAACCTTGGCTAAGGTGGTGCTAAAATTGGAGGATTGGAAAGATAGCTCTTGATTTTATCGAATGCCTCTTGACAACGTTCGTCCCATTCTTCTGGTAATGATTTCCTCAAGAGTTTGAAGATAGGTTCACATGTCTGGGTAAGTTGGGAAATGAACCTGCTGATGTATTATAAGTTACCCAAAAACCCCCGGATTTCTCTCTCGGTGCGAGGCTCGGCCATCTCTTGAATTGCTTTTACTTTGGCTGGGTCTACTTCAATATCCTTTTTGCTGACTATATAACCTAGTAATTTTCCCTTTGTCACCCCGAATACACATTTCTGGGGATTGAGTTTCATCTGATATTGGCGAAGTCGATCAAAAAAAGTCCGTAGGGCTGGAATATGGCCTTCTCTTTCCTTTGATTTGATGATCATGTCGTCTATGTAAACCTCTACCTCTTTGTGGATCATATCGTGGAAAATGGCTGTAGCTGCTCTCTGATAAGTTGCACCAGTGTTTTTTAGTCCGAATGGCATGGCGGTGTAACAATATATGCCCCATGGAGTGATAAATGTTGTTTTCTCTTGGTGGTCTGGGTGCATCTTGATTTGGTTATACCCGGCAAAACCATCCACAAACGACTTCAGAGCATGGTTGGCAGTGTTGTCTACTATTAAATCGATGTTTGGTAAAGGAAAATTGTCTTTCAGGTAAGTTTTGTTGAGATCCCGGTAATCCACACACATGCGGACCTTTCTATTTGCCTTTGGAACAGGCACGATATTGGCTAACCAAGAAGGATAATCGATCACCCGTAAGAAACCTACGCTCAGTTGCTTCATTACCTCCTCTTTCACTTTCAGGGACCATTCTGGCGTGAGTTTTCTCAATTTCTGTTTAACGGGTTTGGACTCGGGCTTGGTGTGCATCTCGTGCATGACTATTTGAGTGTTCAACCCTGGCATATCGGCGTAGGACCAGGCGAAGGCATCCACGTACTCTTTCAGAGTTTGTATGAATTCTTTTCTTTCAGTTTCGGCCAAGTCGGCCCCAATGCGTACTTCTTTCCTTCCATCCTCGGTCCCGAGATTAATCATAAGAGTATCCCCTTCATCACTCTGTATGCGTGTGATATTTTCTTCTGGGTGCTCATTCATGCTTTCTATATTTACTGAAGCAATCATTAAATTTACAACATCGGAGTACTGAAAAGTTGGATCTTCTTCATTGATTTCATTACACATGGGTACAATTTCAAAGAGTTCATCGAGGAATGACTCCTCCCTAGTTTTCCTTTTGTTCTCTCTCTTATTACTACCCTTTACATTTTCACTCTTTCCCTCCCAGGCCCTATCTTCTAGGTCCGCATGGATTAAGTATATCGGGTCATTTTTAGGTATATCATCTTCAATGGCCATGACATCGAACAGGTTCCCGATCGATTCTCCACTGCTTGTGCTTTTCTCCTCTTCTTCCTTGCTCTGGAATTCAGTCCCGATAGTAAGTTGGTGGAAAAGGAGTGTGTGATCTCCTCCTTGTGGTACATGTTGTCTTCGTAGAAAATTTCCCACCCGGGCATGCTTTTTTCGTCTCTATTTCTCCAGGGTTCTTGGAAACCACAAAAAGGAAAATCCTCCTCTTCTTTAACGAAGAAACCATTGAGTGAACTAAAGCTCGGGAATTGGTGCTCTCGGCCCTTACCCTTGTGGTGGTCTTCTTCGTTGTTTTGATATCCCAAACCTTCCTTCTCATGCCTTTTTGCAGGTTTTAAAGCTTGGAGGATGCCGTGGTTTCCCATACCTAGACTGGTTCCAGGCAGATATTTCATCTTTCTCAGCATGCTTGTAATTTTCGCACTAAGGCTTGGGACATTATCTGGGGGCAGGTATTCTATCCTCTGAGTTGTAAGTGCTTGCACCTGAGGCTCATACGAAAACCCCCCTAACTGTATGCTCTAGCTGCAGATTCCTAATACTGGTAGTTTGAGGTTTGACAAGGTCCTTTCAGGATCTCCTTGTATGGCAACTACTTCTTCCCCGAAAGGAATCTTGATTTTATGATGTAATGATGAATGGAGGGCCCCAATGTCATGTAGCCATGCCCTTCCTAGTAAGAAATTAAAACTGGATGGTATATCGATAATTTGGAAATCTGCTGGAAAATTTCCAGGGACAACCAACAGATCGAGCCTCAAGGATCCCAGTACGGCTCTTCTAGTGTTATCATAAGCTCTGACTGTTACTGCAGACGGAGAGAGCTCTTCCTCTGTGATGCCCAAACATTTGGCGGTCTTGAGGGGGCAGACGTTAATGGTGGATCCGTTATTAATGAGTACTTGGGGAATGACCTTCCCCCGGGTTCGGACTGTAATATGCAGTGCCAGACTGTGCTTTCTTCCCAAGGTTGACAAGTCTTCGTCAGAAAAGGACAAGCTCCTTTGTAAAGATAGTGATTCGATCATGCTTGGTATTTGTTCGGGTGTGGAGTCAGGAGATATAACTGTTTCGTTC
The DNA here is from genome assembly GCA_021464415.1 of Lonicera japonica. Classification (NCBI taxonomy): domain Eukaryota; kingdom Viridiplantae; phylum Streptophyta; class Magnoliopsida; order Dipsacales; family Caprifoliaceae; genus Lonicera; species Lonicera japonica. The sequence goes on along the minus strand of JAKCWG010000177.1, from coordinate 45,562 downwards.
AGCATTTTGATGAAGGCATTTTGATGGGCTTTAGAGGCAACTAACAGTCCCCAAATGGTGATATGAGCCTGAGTTTTCTTCAACTTTTCCAAGACCCTATCATCCCCTATCTCTTTAGGGGGCGTTTGTTTCTCCAATTCAACAGGTGGTGGCTGATAAACCCTTCCTGACCGGGTGATTTGTTGGACCCATAAAACAGCTGGATCTGGGTCGACTAGCGAATTGGTCTCTACATACCAACTAAAAGTAGTGGGGGAGGTCTCTGTCATGCAGATTGTCTCTTCTGAGTCCTTCAGGCCTCGTGGTTTCCACGATTGTTTTGCTTTGCCTTGGGGCCATCCTAACCCTAACTTCCCGGGATTGGTCGTCAGTGAGAGTGGTTGCGGTATCCCTTGGTTCATCTTCCCTAGGCCATGTCCTGTCATAAAGTTCATCTTTGCCATCCATTGATCAATGATTAGATTGAAACCTGGTGCTGCTTGTGCTATATTCGGGGGCTTGGTTATTGGGCTCTTCTTCGAATTTTTTTCTCTCGTGTGGATCAACGCAGCTTGGTGGGTTATCCCGAATTTTGACTCAATTTTGGGATAAGCTGGATCGTCTTGAATGAGACCCACAGGATCAAATCCCTCTTCGTTTGTAGTTAACATATTGATTCCGGCTGCCGGGGCATGGTTGGGTAAAGGGTTATGAGTGATATTGGGCCCACCGGGTGTGGGTATGGTTCCTGCTTCTATTAGATCTTGAATGCGATGCCTGAGAGCCAAACAACGATCGGTATCGTGGTCGGCGGCTTGATGGTACAGACAGTTCTCGTTCATCCTCCAGGTGTTTGGGATGGGGTTTGGAGGAGGACGAGGATTGAGCGGGGTGACAAGCCCGGCATGTTTGAGTAACTCCAAACTTTTGGTTAAAGTGGTGGGGAGAGTGCAAAAATTTCTCTTCTTCTTTGCTTCAGTGCTTGATGATTCTGCTTGTACCGGCCAATTTATTGATGGCATGTGCTGTGTTTGAAATGGGTTCTGTTGATACTGGTAGGGGCTTAGCTGGTTCACGGTTGGTGTAGCAGTCTTTTTTCCGGAGTAGGCTGCTTTCTTGGTTTTTGCCTCTGCCTTTTTGGCCAATTCATCTTCTACTTGTGAACCCACACTTAATAGAGCTCGAAAATATGGGAAGATGTGCTTTCCCATACAATTTACAACTGTCGGGGTAAAATTCCTCTGTATAATTTCTAACTGCTCCTCTTCATCGGGCCGTTTCGACATTTGAGAAGCCATCTCTCTCCAGCGAGTGACGAAGTCGCTGAAAATTTCTTTCTCTCCCTATTTTGTCATCTCCAGATGTTTCCGGGTGATTTCTAATTCTTTGTTTGACCCGTATTTTCTCATGAATTCTTTAACAATATCTCCCCACATCTTCGTTTGGTGTCTCTCTAAATCAAAAAACCATCTCAGGGAAGCTCCCGTGAGAGTCATGTGAAAAGCTTGGACTAACTCGGGTTCCCCGCAACCAGATACTTTCATGGATCGTAAGTAGGATTGGAGATGTATTTTTGGCAGAGTTGTGCCGATAAACTTGGTGATAGGAGGAAGCTTGAATCCCTGGGGCAATCTTGCCTCGGGATAGAGAAAAAAGGCCTTCATATCTGTGATTTCATCTGCCCCCTTCATTTGAGAGATTCCTTGCTGTAGGATTCTCATTTGTTCTTTTAATTTCATCTCTTCACTTTCTCTTGATATTTTCTCAGGCTGGTCCCTGACCATAACTGATTCTGCATAGGCTGCTCGGAGATGATTCACATCTGGAAATTCGTTTAACGGTGCTGCTGGAGCAATGACCGGGGCAATGACCGGGGCAGGCCTCAAAGGGATTTGTGGCCATTGCTGGTACTGATTTTTGAAACCTTGTTGTCCCTGGGGTTGGGGCCATACAATTGGTGGTTCTTGCTACTGATAAGTTGGTCCAGAATCTGGGGCCCATTGAATTTGATTATCCGTTTGGTTGGGTGCCAGGAGGTTAGGGCCTGTTGCTTGGATGGTATTTTCGGGGATGATTGGTGGTAATTCTTGACTATGAAGGGGATTTGGTGCTTGATGGTGCGAGGTTTGCCCTTGATCTCGGCTCGAAAGTGGTCGTTCAAACCCTGGCGGAGCCGTCCTTTCAGCCGACTTCTCTTCTAACCAAACTCGGGTACTTCGTTGCTTGGTGGTGATGCCTGCTAAACTCTTACTAATTGATAACAACAGACGGTGCATTTCTTCTAGCGTAGGCGGGACTCTTATGGCCTCGGCTAGGCCCTATTCTTTATATCGAATTTCTAGGGTATTTGTCGTAACCGGTGTGCTTGGTCTTACTAATCTTCTCGTATGATCTCGTCCGGCCCAACCTTCCAGACTGTCGTCGCTTATGACTATAGATGAAACCATGTGGCGGAGATGAAGGAAAACTATGGTGCGACTCAAATTTTGCCAAAAGAACCATTAAAAATATCACCGAGAAAATACTCGGGGTTTTTAAATGGGTTTACAAATATCATTATCTTTATTTCGTATTTTTGGAAAACTTTTGATTTTTAGAAAAAAGATTTCTTCGCAAATCAGTTAACATGAAGAAGAAGTAGGGAAAGCAGTAAAAGCAGATATTTAACAAATAAACTAAAGTCCACATATAAAAGCCTAGTTTTCTAGATTTCCCAGCAGAGTCGCCACTGTGAGAATCCGCAAATGCGACCCCCGGGTCTCGATCCTTTGGGTGGGGGTCTGAAATGTCGGAAGGGATTCCGTCGTTCCATTTGCTTCTAATGTGTTGATAATTCATATCGGGTGTCCCTCTATCCTATTTCTAGATGCAAGAGGGTTCGTTTAAAGTCGCCAGTACGTTTTACAAGAAAACAGACAAAAGGGTTCGTGTAAGAGGAAAGGCTACTGATAAGTTTTTCTTTACACATTTGTCTACGAAACCAGGATTCTATAGGGTTTGGGAACTATATTACGGTTTGGGAAGGTGTTAAGCACCCATTCCGCCCTTTCAGTCTCTAGTGGTCTTTTTATATGTGTATTCTATGTTGAAAAACTTGGATGCTTTTACTGATAGTCTACTACTTCTAAATAAACCCTAATTTCGGGAAAAAACGGGGAAATGGATGAGAAGCCTTTATATTCCGAGATCCGATATTTTGTTTTGAAAGATGTAAATACTAATGACAAAAACCTTTTATTTAAAAGAGAGTTTCCTGTATTATTTCCTCAGATAATTACGGTTTCCTCATGTTTTGGGTTATTTTGGAAGAATTCGAATCTTATGCCGGAACTAATTTAATATGTAATTTAGAACTCTTTGAGGGGAGTTTTATCAGATATGTCAAAGTCTATGGGAAAGACAGGACATGCCGAATTTTAATTCCTAAGTAAATTTTATCAGTCCGAGTTTTGAAAACAAAATTTATCCGGATGATAATATATTTACTTTTCTGATTTTGCAAATGGTTTTATCAGGGTCTTTTGTTTTGGAAACAGTAGACTTTTTTATAACTTGGCAATAAATTTATTCAAATAAAATGTGGACAGAACAGCAGAAGTAAAACGAGTACACATATATCTAATTTTAAATACTAGAAGAGACTTTCTTTACCTTTCTATCGAGAATAATAATAAGAAAAAAAATATAATATGGCAGAGAGATCTCCGGCGATAATAATCTTTTCCTTCTTCAGATATTTCTGAGAATTCGATTCTAGAAGCGGGACACGTCGAGTGTCGAGAATAGATTCGATAATTCTTCAGAAATAAGACGGTAGTAGAAAATACTTGATAGAAGACAATAAAGTCAGATTAGAACTTAGAATTCTCAGATCCAAGTTGCTGTCCTTTTTTTTTTTTAACCCTTGGGGGTGTTGGCCTATTTATAGTGCTGGGGAGGGATCGTTGCGCGACATTTCCCCAAAAAGGGCAAGTGTCGCGCGACATGTTGATCAATGTCGCGCGACAAACGGCTGAAGTGATGTCTCTGACAGACTGATGTGTCAGAGAGTGGATAGTCTGGGTCAGAGGGGTCTGTCGTGCGACACAAGGGAGATTGTCGAGCGACATTTTGATATGCCGCGCGATAATCCCTCCTAAAAATAGGTTTGTTGGCCAACAAACCCTTTCGGGGCAGTTTCAGGTGCTCGGGGAGGTCCCGGACTCCAAACACTGTACTTCTCGACAATCGTTTAGGGTTCTTGCGGGGGTCACGAATTGGGGTGTTTACAGACCCTCTCGACTCAAGCTCCTTGCTTACAAGGAATTGAGGCGAATGAAAGAGACCGTGATCCATGAATGAAATCATTTATTTAGGTTGGTAATTTTAAGAATACTTGTTTATGCAGTTTGACTTTTTTTCTTGGAATACGTTTAATTCACTTTTTAAATTTTTGAAATTTGAATCTTTCAATTCTTTTTTATAAGAATTCATTTAATTATCGGTTTTAATATTTTAATTTGGTTAGGTCATATATATCTTTAACAAGGGTAGTTTTGATATACACTTAATTTTTCGTAAATATTATATAAAATAACATTTTGTCTTTTAGACAAAACTTGTCCTTAAAACTAACTCCACAAAAAAAATTGTCCTTTGTTAAAAAGAGAATACCGCATTTGTCCTTTATAAATAACGCCCCCCCCCCCCCCCCCTCTCCCCCCCCCCCTCTTTAATTATATTATTATTTAAAATAAGGAAGGTCATTGATTCAATAAGTGCAAAGTAACTGGGATCAAACTACTTGGGTATTTTGTAAAAATATTCACGTTTTCAACTACTTTAATTTGAGCCCTAATCTTTCACCTATAACGAGATATAATAATATGCGTTTATTTTTCTTATTAATGATCAAGGAAACGAAAAACAGGAAAAATATATATGACATTACCTTTTCAAGAATTTAAATGATGCATTTTTGAAAATTGAGATGGAGTACGTATAGAAAGGCAAATTAGACCACACTACTGTGGTTTTCCATTAGATACAAAACCGAAAGATGAGACCATATGAATTTTTTAAAATTACATTGCATTCCACTTATCACAAAGTTGAAGTCGGGATCTATTTTACCCTCTTTTTGTTTTCTTTTTCTTTTTTCTTTCTTTTTTATTTTTTAAGATCCAATTGGGGACAAATCTAAGATTGTATTTCTTTAACGGTGCAAGTTAGAATTCTTCACAAAAATTGTGCCCACGGTTGCTCCCGACAAAGAAGGAGACCAGGTAAAGTGCGATGGTTCTCGATAGAGTAAGAGCGCTCTCAATGGAGGAGTGACACCACAGTAGAGAGGCCTTGGCCCAAAGTAGAGGTTGTGCACATAGATGTTGAACGGTAGTCCACACATGAATTTGATCTAAAGGTGGAGTTTTTTCAAAGTGGTTGGCTCGAATCGATCAATAGTTCCACATCAAAAGTGTAAAGTTTACATGATATTAATAAGAATAATAGATCTCTTAAATTGTACCGAGACTTTTTGTGTTAAAATCCTGCATTTATATTCTAAAGATTGTTAAGTTGGGAACAATATTAATACAATATTAAATCCATGAGCCAACAAATAGTATTAGAAAAAGGTTCATACACCAAGCATAGTATCATAGGAAGCTAGGTTGAAACTCCCGCCCCGCACAAGGAAATTCAGGAACAAAGGTTGGATCCAGCGTTAGAGAAAGGTCATACACCAAATCAACAAGTCAAGTAAAGTTGACAATTATGGGTTCCTCTTGTCATGTACATAGCCAAGAAACTTCTAAGTTCCAACCACCCAATAACCCCCCTACCCCACCTCTTAATTTGTAGTCCCTGGTGAAGCGCATTTTTTGATTTCTAGTTATTATTATTATTATTTAATATGAGTAAGGGATAAATCTTGGTGGTTAAAAAAAGGGAAAGGTAACGGGGACATAATTTAATCTGGACAACTAGTATAAATATTTACACTTTTAACAATTTGAACTTACGACCTATTCTAATCTCGGTGGTTCAAGAAGATAGAAGGTAACGGGGACATAATTTAATCTCGGTCATCTTGTAAAATATTCACGCTTTTAACTACTTAAACTTATATCCTATTCTCCCGCCTCTAACAAGTTATAATATGCGATTATCTATATCCATACCAATTATTAAAGTGTGAATGAAGGGGTGGATTTCCACTTTTATCAATTGGTTAGGAATAAAATGTATTTTATTTATTTTTTTTGAGTTAAAATTCTACTCTATTTCATATTTTGGTTAGTAATATCTATTCTACTCCAAATTCTATAAAATCGTACTTTAATTATTATTATTTTTAGTTAAACTCCTACTCTATTTGGTCTTTAGGTTACGAATATTTATTTTACTCAAAATCTTTCTATATTTAGTCTTTTGGTAGGAACTAATTATAAATTGTACTATACTTTTTATTAGTTAAAATCTTAAACATTAAATCCTATTTTATTTGGTTAATTTTTTTTAAAATTTAAAGTACTAATTTCTGTTTTATTTTCATTAGGATTCTAATATCCGTATAAATTGACATTTAAAATATTCTATTTATATTAGCATTCTTATAAAAATCTCAAGTTCTATTTTTTGTTAGCCCATTATAATTCCAATACAAACAATATACTATATTTGGACCATAAAAGTAAAAATTTATTTAACTACAGTCTATGACAATTTGATGTACTGTCCTACTCGAATTCATAGTGCCCAAGGTGAAAGTTGTGCATACGGATGTTGAGTCAATAATTAGTTAATGAAATTAAGGGCTTTGTCATTTAATGGTGTGTTTTTTTAGTAACACTAATGGTAGATCCAGGATTTGGAATTAAGGAGGCAAAAATTAACTTTGATCCAAAGTTATATTCATATTATAACTTTTCAAAAAAAATTTAAAAATATATTCATATTGAAGTATTAAAATACATCAATTTAAGCGCTAAACTACTCATATGAAGTACACCATAATTAAAGGTGAGAAAAGTGTAAATTTTTCGTAAAATAACATTGAAAAATTTTAATTATGATTAACTAAATTAATTTTATTATAAGATAATTAACTAAATTACACACATTTCAAAATTTAACGTGGACACATGCTCACCTTGTCTCTAGATGGCTCCGCCACTGAGTGACAAAAAAAAAAATTTGTTGGTGATTAAAACCTTTTATTATGAAAATCATTTTTATCCCTAGAGACCATTAGTGTTGTGATTTCGGTGACCACCTAATGACGTAAACAATCTTTTATCACTATTAAAAACATGATTTTTCATAAAAAATTATTTTTGAGTGATATAATTACCAAAAAAATTATACTTATTTCTTAAAAAATTTATAACTTTAAAATCAAACACTTCAACTTTTCAAAATAGTATTTTTTTTTAACAATCAAAATAGTATTATGTCCTAATAAAAAAACATTATTGTAATAATAAGACTACTTTTTATTTTATTACTGAAAACTTATTTTATAGTATCTTTTCTCACTATGGAAAAACCATGATTTTTCATAAAAAATTATTTTTGAATGATATAATTACCAAAACAATTATACTTATTTCTTAAAAAAATTATAACTTTAAAATCAAACGCTTCAACTTTTCAAAATAGTATTTTTTTTAACAATCAAAATAGTATTATGTCCTAATCAAAAAACATTATTGTAATAATAAGACTACTTTTTATTTTATTACTGAAAACTTATTTTATAGTAATAATTATTACTGTTGGAACTTTTCTCGATCAACACCGCGTAGTTGCTTACCCCACACGTCCAATACTTTTGTCTAGCACAAAGAAAAACTAAAATGGTGTATTATGATAACACCAATGGTAGAGCTGGTTTTGGTTTTTGGGCATGTTAGTTTAACCCAACAGTGATATTTATAGTGGGTCTTAGAGTTTTAAAATCTTTTAAGCCTAATAATATATATTTAAGTCTTTAGACTTAAATAATTTTACACAATACACAACACAATTAGAGGCAGTCGTCATCTCTTCTCAAGCATATTTTACGGTTCCTCGGAGAGAGCATTTGAAGTTGTGGGCATAGCGGTAGCTGTTCGAGTAACACTACACAAACGTGAGTATCGTAAGGCCAATTTTACAAGATCTAATATTATTTTCGCTGTGCATACAGGTACGCATACTTGTTTTTTTCTTACATTGGTATCAGAGCGAACATATTGGTCTTCGTACATAATCACGCATGTATATGTGTATATATGATTTTCGTATGTATAGATCTACTATATAAATTTATATATATGATATTAGTATGCAAGCAGTCCATATACACGTATTCACCACTATATATTTAGATCCATATGTGTTTTGTAAACATATTTTTTTTGAAAGGTTTCTGTTTTTCAAAAAAAAAAAAAAAACATTTTTTTTCTTCAAAAAATAAAATAAATTAGTTTATGTTTTTTTGAAAAAAAAAAACAATTTTTGCTTGAAAAAAAAATTCAATTTCTGTTTTTTAAAAAAAACAAACAGTTTTTGCTTTAAAAAAAAAGAGTTTTTGTTTTTTGAAAAAAGAAAAACAATTTTTTGCTTAAAAAAAACAGTTTTCTTTTGCTTGAAAAAAAAATAGAATCTATTGGTGTTTTTTGTTTTTTTATCAGTTTTTCGTAATGTGTTTTTTTTTTTGCACTGTCAAGTGTGTTTTGTTTTGTTATTATGGTACCATGCAAGTTTTTTTGATATAATTCGCTGTTATATATCAATATGTTGCATATTTTACCTGCTATATATATATATATATATAACTATGCATATATTCAGTATTATAGTATAGTGAGAGTGTAGTGGTAACTTAGAGCTCCTATGCAATTTTACGCATAATTTTAATTTTAATTTAATAATACCACATGATGGGGGAGATGATTTTGAGCGTAGAGATCTTTCGATCTCGTGTCATGTGTGAACTATTAAATTTTATTTAAGATTTGTGCTGCAAAAATTTGATGTGTTGTACTAATAATAATGTCCTTATTAAATATCCTTAATTTTTGCGCATAATTAGATGGCTTCTAAAAGCATTGTTGTTGACTTGAATAAAAGAGAGAAATTGGATGGTGACAATTATAATATTTGGCATCATAAGATCCAATATCTCCTTAATGAGCAAGAGGTTTTGGAGACCCAGTCTTTGACTCCACCACCGGAGGATGGCAATAGTGCCCAACATCAGCGCGATTAAGAGGCCTACACTCAGTGGGTCAAGAAGGATCGTTGGGGACGCTTTGTTATGCTTAGCAGCATGCATAATAACTTGATCAACGCGTTCGAGGACTATAAGACTGCTCAAGAAATATGAGATGCCCTGAAAGCTAAGTTTGGTTCCACTTCAGCTACTAGATTGCGCGTGTTAACCTTGAAGTTTGACTCGTATAAGATGCGCTCAAACAATCCAATGAAGCAGCATCTTAAACAGATGTCAACAATGATCCACAAGCTCAAAGCAACTGGGAACAACTTGAGCGATGAGCAGTAGGTTCAAGCTAGAATTCGTTCCTTACCTGATTTGTGGGAACATATGAGAGTTAATATGACGCACAATGAGAATATAAAAAATTTTGATGATCTAACGCGCCATTTGGAGTTAGAAGCTGAGCGCTTAGAAGCTGCTAAAGCCAATAGCTCATCTTATATGGTTCATTCTGGTTCGCGCAAAGTACTTTATGTGGGCAATGCAGAAGCTGTTCAAGTTTTAGGTATTGGTACTTATAAGCTGAGCATGCACGGTGCACGCGACCTGTTGATCTATGATGTATTGTTTGCTCCTGATATTCAACGGAACCTTCTATCAATTTCTGCTTTTCTTAGGTTAGGATTTCGAGTAGTTTTCGAGAACAATAATGTTAGCATTTTTAATGGAACAATGTTTTATGGTAGTGATTTTATTTCGGATTGATTATTTATTTTGGATATTAATTATTCCAGAAATTATAATTATGTTTCTTTCTTGACTACTGTTGATAATTCTGCAATTTGGTATGCTAGACTTGGGCATATTGGCCAAGACATAATGAATTGATTGGCTAGAGAGGGCTTGTTAGATCAGCTCGCTAAAGTAAATTTGCATAATTGTGAGCATTGCTTAGTAGGAAAGTCAACTAAGTAACCGTTTGGAAAAGCCAGTAGAGCATCTTTTCCTTTGCAATTAGTTCATTCAGACATTTGTGGTCCACTCAGTGTGAGGGCAAGGCATGGTGCTAATTATTTTATCACATTTATAAATGATTATACACATTATGGTTATGTATATTTGATTTTCCATAAGTCCGAGGCATTTAATTGCTTTAAACGATTTATGAGTTTGGTTGAGAATCAAAGTGGGAGGACCATTAAGGCTATCCGTACTGAGCGTGAACATGAGTACTTATCTAAGCTATTTAAGAAGCTCTGTGATGAAAAAAGAATCCAAAGGCAGTTAACTATTCCATATACTCTGCAACAAAATGGTGTAGCGGAGAAAAGGAATATAACTCTTTCGGATATGGTTAGATCGATGATGGCGCAAGCTAACCTCCTAATATATTTCTGGGGGGATGTTATCTTAACTGCAGCTTACATCCTCAACCGTGTGCCTTCCAAATCTGTTTCATCAACGCTTTATGAGCTTTGGACGGGTAGCAAGCCTGACTTAAGCCATTTACTCCCATAGGGGGAGGTAGGGTATGTTCACACTAGTTCCCATTCACATGGAAAATTAGGCCCTAGAGCGCATAAATGCATATTCATTAGATATTCTGAAGAATCTAAAGGATATGTAATGCTTGCTGAACAAGAAGATGGAACTATTTCTGAGATTGAGTCACGAGATGTGAATTTCCTAGAGATTGAATTCCTTAAGATAGGGGATGTGGACATAAATATTAAGTTATTTGAAATGATTGAATTGAACGACGGTGTTTTAAATCCGAATGAGGATGTTGAGAGCGACTCGCTTCCTAATGGGAGTGTGCGACCTCCTAATGGGACTGTCCCTCCATTAGAGACTGATTCCCAGAGTCCACATTTGGGTAGGAGCAATCGTGAGAGCATCCCACGTCCTCGTTTTGAGATTGAGGGGGCAGCTTTCATGTGTACTCCGCAAGATGTAGATGAGCCTAGAAATTATCAGGAGGTTATCACATTCCCTACTTCGGTTGAATGGAAAGTTGCAATGATTGATGAGATGGAGTCTATGAGGAAGAACAATGTTTGGGACTTGGGAGATCTTCCGCCAGGGCGAAAGACTATTGGAAACAAATGTGTTCTAAAAGTCAAAACACAAGGCAGATGGTTCCATTGATAGGTATAAAGCTTGCCTTGTGGTAAAAGGCTACACCTAAAATGAAGACGTTGACTATGAGAAAATATTCTCACCGGTAGTGATAAGCGCACTATATTGAATATGAGAATGCGCTTTTATAAGCATTATAGTGCTCTTATATGGCTAAACACACTAATTAAACCTCAAATTACGAATTGTTGGTTCATATCAAATTAATGTGCTAACAAATTATTGCAAGTCATTTTTTATCATTGAAAGAGCTCATTCAAAGAAGAATGGCAAGGATTACGTTATTGATGCGGACAAGACTACATGGGCTTAAACCAATTGGAATAATTTGGAAGCATTATTTTAAGTAGTTTTAATTATAAGAATTATTTTCTATTTTGTTTTCAAATTAGTATTTTTGACTAGTACTTGATGATGTCATTGTTTACATCATGCATTGATGATGTCATCGCTTACATAAATCTTTAGTGATGTCATGGCTTATATCACTTGTATTATATGAGAATAAATGTGAGCCCTTAGATCGTGGTTGGTGGGATTGAATGTAGACCATTGGATGTATTTTGTAACAACTATATATACATCCCCTTCTTATTCCATTAGGGACATGAAGAGAATTGGAGATGGAGAAATCTTATTGTAATAAAGAGAGAAAAATATAGTGAAATATTCTTCTTTTTCTTCTTATATTCTCAATCACTTGTAATAGACTCATTTCATATCTATTAATACAAGTGTTTTGTTTATTCTCCTTCATTATTATCATGTATTCATCTATGGAGGGGTGAATCACCTAGCCAATGCTAGGGGGTGAGTTTGTTTTAAAAGGGAAGCATGGTTAAGTTTCTAATTCTTTGAAAGCTCTGTGCCTAGTGTTGTTAAATAATTATGCTTGTTATCTATTAATAATATTTCATAATATTTAATGGCTTAAAACACCATAAATATTATGGAATCTCCATTTTAATCTCTTTTGCCTCCTTATGCCATGTATATGGAGTTCTTTGGTGATTAATGGACATGTTTAATACATAAATGATACATAAACTCTTCATGCCATGTATGATTAGTACTAGTTAAATTATTTATACACAAATAAAGTACTTCAAGTAAGCATATATTATTCAACAACCACCATTACAAATGGATGGCTATGATTTTTATATAAAATTATAAGGTTTTATTTCAACTATGGTCACATGCATCTTGTGGTTAAGTGTAAAGTAATGTTTTGTTTTCCCTTATCACCTAAAACACTTAAATATACTTTGTCCTATATTTGAGGGCTCTCTAATTGCTTATTTGTCCCCTTAAATGTGGTGTTTGTCTTCCCTCATAAGGTAGCCTAGTAAAGTTGGATTGGTTGTATTTTCTCAAAATCTTTTATCGCCAACATCTAGACTTCTAAATGAAAAGTAGAATATGCAAAACAATAAGGAGAATGAATGAGCCGAATTAGATTCATAAATCATAGTTCCCAATAAATAATAAATAAACCCCCAAAGCCTTCGCTTTCCTTTAAAACAAGAATATTCTCAGAACTTTAAGTTTTGTTTTACAGATTTTTTCACAAAGCAATTCACAACAATTTTAATCAATCAATAATTACTATATAAACACGTGATCTATAAAAGCTTTAGTCCCCTCCCTGTGGTTCGACACTTGGACTTCAATAAGTCTATATTACAGCTTGACCGCCTACACTTGGGTGTATACGATTGCACTATTTCACGCGCGTCAGTTAGTAATGTTTGCCTCAATCCGCCTCATTCTAGCTATTGTCGCTCATATGGATTTAGAACTTTTTCAGATTGATGTTAAAACTGCATTTCTTAATAAAGAACTAGATGAGAAAATATATATGGATCAACCTGTTGGTTTTGTAGCTAGCGAAAAAGAGCACAAAGTTTGTAAGCTCAAACAATTTATTTATGGGTTGAAGTAGTCATCTAGACAATGGTACCTGAGATTCCATCGAGCCATTTCTTCAAATAGATTTACGATGATCGAGGAGGACCACTGTGTATACGTTAAACGTTATGAGAATAGTTTATTGATCCTCTCTTTGTATGTAGATGACATATTATTAGTTTGAAATAGCAATGAGTTGATTATCGCCACACAAACGTGGTTGTCTTTAAATTTTAAAATGAAAGATATGGGGGAGGCAAGCTATGTGCTTGGAGTTAAGATCTTAAGAAATCAATCAAGAAAACTTCTTGGTTTGTCTCAAGAGACTTACGTAAGAAATGTATTTGAACGTCTTCAGATGCAATCTTGTAAACCCATTTACACTCCTGTTAAGAAAGATAATACTTTAAGTCTGGATATGTGTCCTAAGACTCTTGATAAGAAGGAAAAGATGGCTCGTATTCCGTATGCTAATGTTATTGCTAGCCTGATGTATGCAATGATGTGTACGCGACCCGACATTTGTTATGCAGTTGGTCTTGTCAGTATGTTCCAAGGGAACCCAACAAATTTTTTTGTGACATGGTTGCGCAAAAGGAGGTGGTCCATAAGCATATTTCTACTAGTCGCATGGTTGCAGACCTCTTGACTAAGCCTATAGTTAGAGACGTTTACCAAGCTCATGTTAGGAGTCTAGGGTTATGTAGGTTGTGATTGTTTGCTTCATGACTATAGAGGATATTTGATGTTGTTTATATTATTATTAATAAATTTTTAGAATTTATTGCTATTATGTTATTGTTTTAACATAACTGCTAGCACACATTTTACCCATGGTTGGGATATCATGGTATGAGTATGTTAACAGGTATAGATCGACTCTCTCACACGAGTGATTGCCTTTTGCGCCCGGAAGGTGAGCAAAGATAAGATACGTTAAGCTTATGGCATTGTGATAGTGAGCTGAGCTAACAGTTACACCACTTACTGGAAGTGCTTACGACGTCTGTTTCCCAGGATGAAATGGAGTTTAGAGTAGCTACCAAAAGGTGTTACTCATTGCGAACTAAACACTGTGTGAACAATATCACCAAGGAGAGGATGAAGAGTATTGTGTATGACTCGAATATTGTGTATGACTTTAGTATGCTAAGTACGTGTATTTTCTGTCTCGAATTATGTGTTTGTGCTAGAAAAGAATATGGCTATTTAAATAGAGGTGAGAGAGTGGTGTATTAAACATGGAAATTAAGCTAAAACCAAAACGGTTAATTGTGAGCAATAATTCAGATGTTTTCTGAATTAATATGACTGTTTGTTCTGGTGAAATGGAGTTTAGAGTAGCTACCAAAAGGTGTTACTCACTTCGAACTAAACACTGTGTGAACAATATCACCAAGGAGAGGATGAAGAGTATTGTGTATGACTTGAATATGCCAAGTACGTGTATTTTCTATCTTAAATTGTGTGTTTGTGCTAGAAGAGAAGATGGCTATTTAAACAGAGGTGAGGGAGTGGTGTATTAAACATGGCAATTAAGCCAAAACCAAAATGGTTAATTGTGAGCAATAATTCAGACGTTTTCTGAATTAATATGGTTGTTTGTTCCGGGTGTGCAAAACATGACCTCGCGTGGCTGGCCATTTTTGCACCCTCTGGGCTTGGGTGCGCGAGAGAGAGCCTTGTTTTTCTTAGAAACTTATGTGCTAATGAAAAGTAACCCTTTATAAGCTCATAACTTTTCCCACAAAATTCCAATGTGGGACTAACACTTTCCATTCCATTTTTTCATCTCAAGTAACTCACTTTAGGTGACAATTTCTCATTCATCCCATATCCGTTTTGATTAAACTAAAATACAATTTCGATATACTCACAGAGGATAACACAAATCTATAATTTTCTTTTACAACCGAGTGTGAAGTCCCGTTTAAAATTACGCTCAAAACGGCTCAAAACATTACATTAACACCCATTTTTCCAACAAAAAGAGGTTTATTCTTTAACAAGTAGGGAAGGCACTAATTTTTTTACACAGTTCCAATCATGTGTGTGTGATTCACTAGAGGAGTTTGGAGATTTTTTCTTCATTTATAACCCACCCCACTGTTCTTTTAGTTAATTTTTGTTGTATACCCATATTGATGTATGTGGAAATCGTCTGAACAAATACTAATTTTGGTGTCAGAATCATCAAAGAGTGCTTCTGGTTTATGGTTGTGATGATAATATTTAATTAATTCATTTTATGTTCATGCCAATTATGTTCAATGGAATGAAATATGTTTTCCTTTTGAAAAAGGGGGGGCTTTTTGAATAATAGGGGGATTAGGGGTCAGAAGTACGGAGGATGTATGTTCTGCATTCTCAGTCAAGTCATGGTGGAATTGAAGGTCAAACGAGTCCTTGTGGGTTAATTCATGAATAAGAAATTTGAAAAGTACAATTGTAATATCCCGTACTTTAATTAATTTTAAATTGAATTATATTAACTTATTTATACTCATGTGAGTGATCATTTGATGATTCGGGTGGTCCGAATCAATTTTGGTTGGTAAATAAGAAGTTTTAGTCCTTTGTGATTCGTTAATTATAGCTAACTTTGAGTAATCGTAATTTCGTCATTACTTATCCGAATAAAAATTCCGTCCACGATGTGTTTAGGATTTGTACCATTTTACAACTTTCATGTTTTATCCAAAAGCTAATTCACACTCCACGTTTGTCAAAACAGCATGCAAAGTAGGTCGATTAGTAAATTCTGGTCATTCGGTAGCATTTTGGCAAAACGCTGTCTTCGGTGAATTTATGGGAAAAATATATCCAGAATTTAGGAAAACTTCTTCTTAGAAAGTTGTAGATCTTTGAAATACCTTTTCGTGGACATAAAGATCACCTCAATCAGAGTTCGAAGCGAAAAGTTATAGCCAAAACAAAAATAGTGCATTAGGGAACAAAAATTTACCCGCAGACTGGTATGGCCTTTTTGGCATATCGGTTAGGCAACAAAATTTTGGAAAATTTGTGCTCCGCGGACCGGTATTTGGTATTTTGCATACCGGTCCGCCAGTTAACTATTCCCACCGACTTAAGCTCATTTTTAAGCCATTTTTGGTCATTTTTCACCCCAACTTTGTGCTAAACATTTCCACACACCTCCAAAGGGTTCCGGAGGATTCTAGAGAGAGAAAGAGAGAGATTTCTACGCATTTCTCATCCTCGATCGGAGATTCAAGTTTGAAATCATCCAAACCCCTCTTTAAGGTACTATTCATCATCTTTTACCTTAGTTGTCTTTCGTGGGAACTCAAACTTGAGCTGTGGCTACGTGGGTTGGGTTTATACATCATTGGTTTGAGGATTTGGATATGCTAGGAACGCGGTGACGCGAGAGCTTTAGAGTTTCATCGAACGGGGCTTCGGTTTCCATCTTTCTTCATTCTTTTGGTCTACGAACATAAGGTAGGGGTTATATCTTTTCAAAACTCGATATTATGATTTTATCTATCGAAAGATGAATGATTATATACATATATGTTTGATATGAAGCACATACTGCTTTGTTATTGATTATACTCAGATGATAGATACATGTATGCTTACTATGAAAACCATGTTAGTTGATATTCATAAATCATGCATGATTAAGCTATGATTCAATGATACGAAACGATATATGCCAAATAAACTCGATTCTCGCGTAGTATTTGATCTCTACGGGATGTCCCTCGGGTGTATATGTGTTTAGTTGATATGATTGAACTAGTAAATGGTTTTGGTATGCACCAAGGGACAAGTATGAGGTTCGATGAGGTTTACATGGCATATGTTGTTTCTAGCTTGCATTTAGAGCATGTTGTGCACGTTTGCATCATTATTGTGTCAACCAGGCATCTTGAGGATATCTTGACAAGTCCGGAGCATCCTTATGGCATATGATATGATAATTATCTCTTGGGAGAATTATATCTCTTTTCCATGATATGGATGGTTATCTATGCTCGTGTGGCATTCTTGAACAAGTGATTATCTATCTTCGGGAGTTCGTCATTAATTAGTGATTATATTTTTCAAACACGATATCCCCTATATTTCCCCCTACTGAGCTGTGAACTCACCCCGTTTTCTAATTCATACAGGTACACAGGGGGGACGTGTGACGTAAACAAGACGGTGGGTTCGGGATCGATATAGAAGGCTCTGATACAGATTCATCTTTGCTGTGTACATATTATATCGGGAAGTAACGGCTGGCCCGAAGTGTTATATATATTAGTTTGGACTTACTTAATTGGTTTTATATAACGGTTGTATACCTGTATGCATATTTATGTAAAGTACCATCCTCATCAGTATAATTATGAAGCTGTTATTTGACACGCATGATATTACTGTTTAAATTTCTTTATGCATTTATATATATACCCATTTTAGTTAATCTAAGATGGGTTAGTAACACTCCAGGCCTTAATGACGGGTGTTATCCTGGAGATTAAGGCGGGGGTGTTACAACAATGAAGGGCAAATAGTTGGGGTGGGTCTGTTTTTTGGGGCAGAATTGAAGCTGCGAGGCAGAGTGCTGATGCTAAGATTGCTTAGGTGCTTAGTGAGTTTTTAGAAAGAAAAGTGGCTTCATCGCTTAAAGTTGATCGATTTATTTCATCCTCCATTGCATTTGTCAAGTGTTACCGTTAGGGAGGTGTAATCAGATGTCTATAAGTTTGATTAGTGTCCTACTTTACTTCCTTTTGAATTTGCATCTGGACTGCAAATTCCGATATTAAATTTTCTTTAACTTCAGCTTGGGATTGTAGTAGTAAAAAAAGGAATTCTTCATTTTTCAGCAATTTGGTGTGGAGTCAATAAATTCTTACCAAATGGTCTATAGTGCTATGGAGAGCTCTTAAAGGTAGGCTTCATCTAGGTGATGTAATTCAGAGAATTGGTATTCAATTGGCTTCTAAATGTGTGAGCGTTAGTGAAGTTCCCCAAAGGGGGTCAGTAAAAACATGTATTTGTGACTAGTTCACCTGCTCAACCGCTTTGGAAGCATTATAAACTCATTTTTGGGATATATAGTAGTTGTTTGTTGCTGCAGCTGGAACTCAATGACTAGTGGATCTCTAAGACCAAGTCTCCTGGCTTGACGGAAGTCGTTGCTTATGTCCAAGTGTGTGTGCTGGAAACTGGGGAAAAGGAAAAAACAAGGCTAAATGTGATGGTGTGGTGCTATTTAGTGAAACTCTTGACATTAGAGATAGGTATACTAGTGCAACAATTTTAGCTAAATGTGCAAGGAGTGAAATTGCAATGCTTAAAGAATTTGGATTATTGAATGTAAGTGTAGCTGTACCTAGATATAATGTTAATTAGTGGGTGAAACCTAGTTGTGGCAGATACAAGTTAAACTCTGATGGTTGCTCAAAAGGTAATCCAGGGCAGAGTGGTGGAGGTGCTATACTTTGATTTGAAAATTGTTCTGTTGTTATGCTTTTGGCTATTGCGGATTGGTGTAGAATAATTCAAACTAACATGGCCGCTGAAGCAGGAGCTGTACTTCAAGGATTGCAGAAATATGTTCTTGGTGGTTTTCGTTGTGTACATATTGAAGTAGATTCTCAGAAATTGGTGCATATTTTGTGTAAAAAAGTGTGGGTTCATTCGAGTGTTGTATATCATGATATCAGAAGTATCTGGAGATTGCTGGTGTTGAGAATGGTTGGCACAAACCATTGATCCCACATGGAAAAAATGTATAACTCAACATGGGTATATAAGTGGGGGAGAGTCTCCACATAGTAACGAGGCATTTTAAGTTAAAACCCCACACCTGTGGCCCAAAGGTGTTTAAGTTGGGGACAGTATCGATATTGTGTGTGCGGACCGGCTGGCCCGGTTGGTGCCCCGGGCCCGACCCGAGTGCCGACGAGAGCAAAATTGGTATCAGAGGCGATGGTGGATCCACGGACTTATAAGCAGTACCGGTGGCTAGACTCGGTGGAGTCGGAAGAACTCGGTTGAGCCTAAGGTGATAAGTCCCTACAAAAAGCGTCCCAGTAGCTGGACTTGGTGGAACCTATGGTGGAGTTAGGCTCGGAGAAGCCGGGGGTGGAGTCGCTACAGCCTACGTACACCCGGGGTGCTGTTATCAAGGTGGTTGTGCAGGCTCCTCGAATAAGGTGAAATAGGGTGTACCTCGAGATGTGCATTGACCAAAGGTGGATGATCTTGTGGATGAACATTGTTGAATGGTGATCTACATGGACAGTTCAAAAGGTGGATTCTAGGTGGACTATGGTATAGGTCTAGGTGGAGCTGGACTGGTGTTAGTCCAAGGTGGAGCCAAGGTGGACTGGTTTGATCCAAGGTGGAGATTGTTGAGAATGGTTAGCTCAAACCATTGATCCCACATGGAAAAAATGTAGAACTCAACATGGGTATATAAGTGGGGGAGAGTCTCCACATAGTAACGAGGCCTTTTAAGTTAAAACCCCACACTTGTGGCCCAAAGGTGTTTAAGTTGGGGATAATATCGTTACTATGTGTGCGGACCGGCGGGCCCGGTTAGTGCCCCGGGCCCGACCCGAGTGCCGACGGGCATAAAAGCTGGAGCCGCTTGATTACATGTTGAGCCACAGTTATAGAGAAAATAATATAAGTGGTGATTGCTTAGCAAATTTGAGCCGTAAGAGTTATAAGACACTAGCCTATAAATATAGATGATTTGCCTCATGCTTTGATCACGTAATTTATGCAACCAAGAATTTTTTTTAGATAAGTTTTGATATTTTAAAATTCGTTCAAATTTTGAAATAGGTAAATTATATTTCATAATCTGTTCAAAAGATTGAGATTTTGGGGATTTTGGGAGTCTTGTGTTGAATTATATAATTTAAATTTGATCAATCTCTTTTTAATCACATCTCTCTTTTATTAGTAGTCGCTAAGACTTTGTCTTTTTAATTAAAATACCTAAACGGATTAGAATATTTTGATAATATATAAAACACTCATGAAAATTTATGAATATTTTAAAAGAACACTTAAATAGAAAAGCACGAGATTTTAAAATATCATAGTAAGTCAAATATCATAGTAGTAGAAAAAAAAAGCAATACACAAATGTTGAATGTTGTTATATTGTGCCTAGGGGTGTTTTCGGTTTCGGTCAGGGTATAAACTAGGGTACCTCAAACCCTTCCCAAAATTTATAGTTCGGTTTCGATTTTCGTACCTATGAAACCCAAACCCTCCCCAAATTATTCGGTTTCAATCCGATTCGGTCTCATTCGATTTTTTTTTGTATTGTTAAAACTTTAGTTCAAAATTGCACTAAAAATATAAATTCACTCAAAAGGCGGTACAAAAAAAATTATATAATGTATTTATTTTAATAATTAGCTTAAGTAATTATTTGTAAATGTAAATAATCCATAGGGTTGAGTCATTTATATAATGTAAATGTTGTAAGAAAGTTTCCTTTTTTTTTTTTAACGTCTTGTAAGACAACTTAAGTAATTACATTAAGTTAGCAATTTTTTTTTTAAAAGATTCGGTTTTTCGGTCCAATTCGGGGACCCCGAATCCCCAACCCATACCGACCCAAATCAATCGGTTTTGGTTTCGATTTTTGATTTTAGTTTCGGTTTTTTTTTTTTGGTTCGAGAAATTTCGGATCGCAACGGATCGGTTCTGTTCGTTCGTTCGATTTTCGAATTTCTGACAACACCCCTAATTGTGCCACATCATACACATTGTATATAACAAGTGTAGAGTGTCAATCTTTCATACACAATGTGCATATATGTGCTCATGCCATGTCATTGGAGAGCATTTTTCTACCTTTTCATTATATAGCTCTCACTGAACACTTTATAAAAGTTATTAAAAAATGTTGTTAGATGTTTACTTTTACCATTGCTTAGATTAAAATTAGTATATTTTTCCGGGTTGACTTGATTCTTGTGGGTTCATCTCATGCTTACCCAAGCAACTTTCAAGGCACACTAACACCTTACCCGACTATTTTAATTTGTAATCCCCCACCTCCACCGAATATATATATATATATATATATTTTAATAAAAGAGAGGGATAGATTTTAGTGTTTTGAGAAGACTAAAGATATTAGGGACTGAACTCAAATTAAAGTTTTTTGTATAAATACTCACTTTTTAATTTATTAGGACTCAAGTCTGAATCTCCCGCCTCTAACAAAATTTAATAATACGGGAGTATTTTTCATATCATCAAAGAATATAAAAAATGGACAATTAATATGAAAGGCGTCTTTGTAAGAATTAAATGATGCATTTTTAAAAATTGAAATAAAAAGTTAATCAATTTTCGAGCGCCGAAGTGTAAGTTAAAGCAACATGTTGCAGAGGATGTAACAAATATGAGGCCTGATTGTGAATGAGAATAAATTAGGATAATCAAAGTCAATGAGTCTTCTTTAAATAATTAAACAAAAATAAAAAAAAAAAAGAAAAGAAGAGAGAGAGAAAAGAAGGTGGAGAAAAAGTAATGAACTTTCCTGTATCCTCTATCCTCTAGCATCATCCTTTCTCAAATATTATTTGGTTGAATTTATTTTGTGGAAGGAATCTGTCATCTTCCTTAGATAATGACATTCTTTATTTTATCTAGTATATTGCGGTCAAGTTGGCATTAATTGAATATGAAAATGCAGGTATTGAGTTAAAGAAGAATTGCAATTGATCAGATTTGACTAAAATATTTTTCCAATACATAAGTAAATTAAATAATGGAATTGCGTGACTAAATTATTATGAGATAAAAGTAAAGTTTACAAATATAAATATTAGGAAGATAATATTAAATATATGATTTTAATATTTTAATATTTTGTTAATTAGAAATTTAAGTTGTTTTTTTAATTTATCAACCATCCATCTCGGTTTTTTTAGACTAGTTTAGAATTTAATTAGAACTAACTAATTGTGACAACACACATTCCATCTATCATGTTCATTGGGTTTGACTTGGCACTTGTTTTAGCTATACTATGTATTATATTCGTGCACTTACGAGTAAGTCAAATATCATAGTAGTAAGAAAAAAAAATAATACACAAATGTTGAGTGTTGTTATATTGTGCCACAACATACACACATTGTTTGTAACATGTGTAGATTACGTGTCAATCTATCGTAGACAATGTGCATATATGTGTTCTTGGCATGTCATTGGAGAGCATTTTTCTACCTTTTCATTAGCTAGCGCTCATTGAACACCTTACAAAAAAGTTATTGAAAAAGGTTGTTAGATGTTTACTTTTACCACTGATTAGCTAGATTAAAATTAGTATATTTTTTCCGGGTTGACTTTGACTATTGCGGGTTCCTCTCGTGCTTAGCCAAGCAACTTTCAAGGTACACTTAACATCTTAACCGACCAATTTAATTTGTAATCCCCCACCTCCCCCGAATTTTTATTTATTTTTAATATAAATGATGGACAGATTTTAGTGTTTTGAGAAGACTAAAGATACATAGACTGAACTCAAATCTAAGCTTTTTGTATAAGTACTCAATCTTTAATTTACTAGGGCTTAAGCGTGTATCTCCCGCCTCTAACGAAATATAATAATACGAATATTTTTCATATCATCAAAGAATATAAAAAATGGACAATATATATGAAATTTTTTTTGTAAGAATTAAATGATGCATTTTTAAAAATTGAAATAAAAAAATCCATAGTTTATCATTTATAATAAAAATCCCATCGCATCGAAATATCAAATTAAACACAATAATACTCATACAAAAAATATACGCTCAAACCCCCCCTCTCTTACTCTTTTGAAATATCTCTCTCTACTTTATAATATCTCATCCTAACAACTTTTATTTTTATTTTAAAAATTGAATTTTAGTAAAACTTGCGCTTTTTGAAATATCTATACCCGAAATCTATTGTAAACAAAAAATTGTATGCAAAAATTTCAAGACTAAAGATAGTCATTGATCCAATTTTTGAATTTTTGTAGGGTGATATTTCGGAATTTTTTTTATACATTTTATGTGGTACGGTGATTTATTAATTATTTGAAATTAAGTTAGTTAATAATTTTGTATTTCATTTCACACAATACACTATTATTAATTATCGATATTTTTTATTTAACTGTGCCCGTCCAAGTCAGTATACGAACAAGAAAAATGAAAGTGCATGTCTCTAACCGCGAATTTAGGATTTCTCACAAAAGTCAACACCAGTATGCTAGCCAGCCCCCACACGTCTTAATACTTTTGTGCACATAAAAGAAAAGGCTAAAATGGTATAGTAATCAACAACCTCGATCTTCTTCATTTTACATTCATCTAGCTTTTGTTACGCGGCAGAGTGATGATGCCGATACCAGTTCCGCCACTGCCGGAGCACTTAAACAAGCTGCCGTTGGATCCGCCGGAGCCATTTTGCCATCCCTTCTCACTTGCTGAGATCTTATCCGGGACTCACAACTTTGACGAGTCATTGGTTATTGGGCAGGGCGGATTCGGTAAGGTATACAAAGGGATCATTGACAACGAGACAAGTGTTGTTGCTGTAAAAAGGCTGAGTTCCACTTCCAAGCAAGGAGATTCTGAATTCAGAACCGAGATTGAAATGCTTTCAAAATTTCGACACACACATATTGTGTCTCTGATCGGTTATTGTTACAGTTCTACTGAGATGGTACTTGTTTATGAATATATGGTCAACGGGTCTCTAGCGGATCATTTGTACAAAACTGGCAAGTATCGTGGTGGTTCTGCTTTATCTTGGGTGCAGCGTCTCAAGATTTGTCTAGGAGCTGCTCGTGGCTTGGATTACCTGCATACAGGTACTGGTGTTATACATCGTGATGTTAAGAGTTCGAACATTCTGTTAGACAAAAATTGTGCAGCGAAAGTTTCAGACTTCGGGTTGTCTAGAATAAGCCCAATTGATGAGTCATGCACTCATATCAGCACAAATGTTAAAGGGACAACAGGGTACATGGATCCAGAATATCTGTTGACCCTCAAATTGACCATGAAATCCGATGTTTACTCTTTCGGGGTTGTACTATTTGAAGTTTTGTGTGGAAGGCAAGCGGTGGATTTAAGGCTTGATGACGAGCAATGGAGTCTTGCTAGGTGGGCCCAACACTGTATTGAAAAAGGAACACTTCATCAGATTATTGATACTAATTTGAGGTGGGAAATTTTGCCCGAGTCTTATACAGAATTTGCACGAATTGCAAATCAATGCTTATGTTATCAGTCGAAAAAACGTCCTACGATGACTCAGGTCGTGGCATCACTCGAGTTAGCCTTGGCATTGCAATTAGGACATAAAGATACTTCTGCATTTGAAATGGAGTTAGTTTGTACAAGTGAGGCACCTGAAAACATAGAGAAGGTTGATTCAAAAATGGTGCAAGAAATGGCTATCAAATTTGGGAGTTGTGATGAGCATAATAAAGATATCCTGCGGTCTCACGTGAAGCCTACCAAAAGAAAGGCACTCAGAAAAATGTTGCAACTGCTCATGTTTCGCACTGTTCGTGAGGCACCAGGTAAGACCATATTGATTGAGCATTTGCTTGTATGTCTCAAATTATGTTTCTATTTGGCCGTGAAAAAATAATAATTTTAATATAATTAATGGTTAAGAAGACCAAGTTAACATTCCAAATTATGTATGCAAAGTGAATTGGTTATTTTGTGGGGTCTATTCAAAAGTGAAAAATACACTTTTTAACACATCATTTAGACTATCAATATTGTCATCGAATTTGGTACATACTATGTGTTACAGTGTTTTAGACAATGTCTACGCTTGGCACACCGTGTGTATCCGAAGATAACTTTTGAAAAGATGGTCTCCAATGGTTGCCGTTTTAAATTTTCTCTTTTCTTTCATTTTTTCGCAAAAAATATATTAAAATTGGGTCTTGTTTAAAGATCCTGTTGAGTAGTCTCTCAAAGTGCAAGTTATATAAAAATTGAGTTGCTTATGCCATGTATATACAAGGTGATATAGACAAGTCATTGGAGAGCATCTTTTTAATTTTTGATTGTCTTGCATCCATTGAGTGCCTCATAGACAAGTCATTGGACGGTATGTTGTCCTTTGCCATTGTCGGATCTTTCGGGGCTTATTTAGTCATTAATTTGTATTGAAATTTACTGCCTTCGAACTGGTGTTTGTTGTGGGAACATGAAGATTCATAATTCTGTTCAAGCCACATTTATAATACTGGCTCTGATTAATTCTAATGCTGTCCTATTCCCATTCAAATAACAGTAGCCCAGCTTCAAGATCCTCCACCAGTAGATGGCAGAACTCGAGAAGGTTCAGGCGCCAAATTAAGGACCAGCACCTCAAAAACACATATAGATAGGCCCGAAGAATTCTTGTTTTCGGACCTTGCTGCGGCCACCAACAATTTCTCCTTGGAGAACAAGATTGGTGCCGGTAGCTTTGGGAAAGTGTACAAAGGCAAACTACTAGATGGACGAGAGGTTGCTATTAAAAGGGGAGAGATGGCCAGTTCAAAGATGAACAAATTTCTTCGAGAGAAAGAGAGCAGCAGCGCGTTTGATTCAGAATTGGCTTCCTTATCTAGGGTTCACCACAAAAACCTGGTTAGGCTAGTTGGGTTTTGCGAATCAGGGAGGGACGACGAGAGGCTCTTAGTTTATGAATACATGAAAAATGAAGGACTTTACCATCGTTTGCACGACAAGAACAATGTGGAAAAGAGTAGCAGTCCCTTAAATTCTTGGAAGATGAGGATCAAAATATCATTAGACACTGCACGCGGCATCGAATACCTGCACAACTACGCAGTTCCTCCTATAATTCATCGAGACATCAAGTCTTCTAATATATTATTGGACGCAAATTGGACTGCAAGAGTATCTGATTTTGGATTATCAATGATATTAATGGGACCAGAAACTGATTATAGTTCGACTAGGACAGTTGGGACAATTG
The DNA here is from genome assembly GCA_021464415.1 of Lonicera japonica. Taxonomy (NCBI): domain Eukaryota; kingdom Viridiplantae; phylum Streptophyta; class Magnoliopsida; order Dipsacales; family Caprifoliaceae; genus Lonicera; species Lonicera japonica. The sequence continues at coordinate 19,356 of JAKCWG010000177.1, read as the reverse complement.
GGTACATGGATCCAGGTTACTTTAGACTAAATGTGTTGACGACAGAGAGTGATGTATATAGTCTTGGAGTTGTGTTGCTAGAGCTCTTGACAGGGAAGAGGGCTATATTTAAGAATGGGGAATATGGTGTTCCAACTAGTGTAGTGGATTTTGCAGTACCAGCCATTATAGCCGGAGAATTGCCCAAGGTTTTGGACGCGAGGGTTGGATCGCAGCTGGAGGAGAATGAAGCAGAGGCAGTAGAGCTAGTTGCTTGTATCGCAATTGACTGTGTGAATTTGGAAGGGAGACAGAGACCTACCATGGCTAACATTGTGGCGAATTTGGAGCGAGCATTGGTTTTTTGTGGTGATAATAGCCAATGCAGCAGCATCTCTAGTGGCCCAATCTCCATTGATTCAGATTAAATTTGAAAACATTATACCAAATTGATTTTCTTTTTCTGGTTGCTGCTACAATTTTTTGGTGATTTATTTTGGTTATATTTTTTGCAGTGTGTACATTGTTGGGCTGTAGGTTGTTTGATATAACATGAGCTACTTGTAGTGTAGGATTTTGAGGAAACTGACAGCCACAAGAAGGATTTTTACATAATTTATTTTCTCAAGGGAAATTAGCTAATATATTTTGTTTGGTAAAAAGAAATAAATGTAATTCATGAACCACTTCGATCGTAAACTTTGGTTTTCTAACTTTCCACGTGAAATAATTTCATGAAAAATCAATTATGTTCCATGTAACTAATAAAACACATCCTTAATTATTTATATTAATTTTTCAATGAATCAGTCACCATCTTACCTCTTGTTTATTCAAAAGAGGTTGAAGGGGGAATGAATGGGGTTGAAATTTGTATGTAACTATAAATTTGTATGCCACCTCATCGCAAAAGTTGTGACGGTCAAAGATGGGTGTTATTTTTTGGGATAGAATCAAATATAAGTGTTGAAACGAAGAGAATGATTAATGGACATTTTGGAATTTTGGAAAAAAATTGTACTGACATCCATGATCTCTTACTAATGTTTGGTTCAGATATGAAATTTTTTTTGTGTAACATTGAATTACATCTGTATATTTAGTTCAAACGAGAATATGCATGAAATACGTGTGAATTTGAATTACTAAAATGTTTTTCATTTTATAAAATTAAAATATAAGTTCTAACAATTTTACAAAGTTAAAATTTATGTTTTTATTGTTAAGAAAAGTGTAAAAAGTCGTCGTATTTATTTAAAAATCAAAAGAAAAATTAGCGACCCAAATCTTTTGTTATGGAATTTTTTTTTTTTTTTGGTTCCCGGAGACCTATTACCAACGCTGCTTTGGCAACTAACGAAATCTACTGTCACTAATATAGTAAAGTGAACAAAGAATCATTTTATTGTACTTTATTTTTCCGGGTTCCAAAATTAAGACCATCTAGAAATTAATAGTTGGGGGGGGGGGGGGGGGGGACACTTTGAACTTTTATCCAAGTCAAATTGAGGTTGCTAATAGGCGGCTGGCTAACTGCATCAGTCAAAATCCCCGCACGTCCTACACTTTTGTCTACACACACACACAAAACAAAAGGAAAAAAAAAAGAAAAGAACAACAACTAAAATGTTGTATGGTCACACAACAACTAGCAAGCCTCTCTTCTTCATTTTTCATTCATCTAGCTTTTGACATGTGGCTGAGTGATGATGCCGGTAATGGTACCGGAGCACTTAAATATGCTGCCGTTTCCTCAATTGGGGCAATTATATATGCCGCACCTTCTCCCTTGCCGAGATTTTATCCGTGACTCACAACTTCAACGATTCATTGGGCGGGGCCGATTTGGAAAAGTATACAAAGTGGTTATTGACAACTAGGCAAGTGTAGCTATAAAACAGTTGAATTCCGCTTCCAAGCAAAATTGATTCTAAATTCAGAATCGAGATTGAGATGCTTTCAAAATTTCGACACTCTCATATTGTGTCTCTCATAGTTTACTGTTATAGTTGTTACACTAAGATGATCATTGTACGTCTACAAGTATATGGCCGATGGGTTCCTTACTGATCATTTATACCAAATTGGAAGTATTGGAAGTTGTTCTATTTTATCTTGGGGTGCAGCATCTCAAAATTTGTCTAGGAGCTGCCCGTGACTTGGATTACCTCCACTCAGGTACAAATCTTCAAGAAGTGTCATACATCCTCATGATGGAAGAGTGTGAACATCCTATTAGAGATAAGAATTGAGCAGCTAGTTTTTTAGACTTTTGGCTGTTTACAATAAGCCCAATTGATCAGTCATGCAATCATTAACACCAATGTTAAAAGGGACAATGGGGTACATGGAACCAAAATATTTGTTGACCCCAGAATGACAATGAAATCAATGTCTAACTTTTTTGGGTTGTACTATTTGAAGAAGTGTTGTGTGGAAGGAGAGCGGTGGATTTAAGACTTGATGAAGAGCAATGGAGCCGTGCTAGGTGACATTGTATTGAGAAGGGAAAGTTCATCATATTAGTGATCCTAATTTGAGGTGGGAATCTTGCTTAGTGATCTTAAAGGAAACAGTTCAAATATATCATTGGTCTCCAATAAAGCCTATGTATTGAGAGTATTTTGTCATTTTATTCCATTATATGTTTCTTGTTGCGTTAATAGGTAAGGACTATGAATTCAACACTATATCCCGAGAAGTAAGTAGGTAAGGGGATTATGTAAGGAGACTTAGGACTGGCAATGCACAATTTGAATCGCTTTTTTCCACGGTTAGTTGGATCATGCATATGTTCAATAATCAGCTATTTGCAGTATTCTATCATTAGAAATAATGGTTTTTTCAAAATTTGTATATCCAGACTAGCTCTGGATTCCGCTAAATATGAACAGCTCAAAGTACAGCAGAAATGTTGATGGTCTCACCATCCAGCAATTAAAGAGTTCTTTGCATTTTACATTTTTTGGCCCATATATGTTCCTTTACTATTTTCTACTATCTAAAATTAGGAGTCCGTGTTTGACTTTTTCACATTTTTAAGGTTACATTATTTTCAACACCCAGAATATAACTTACTAGTGTTCACTGAGGTATATTGATTAAGTCCGAAAATTGGAACTAAACTCTTAAGTTGGGATGCGGAAGGAGTGTTTTGGAAAGTACAAACAATTTGTTCTACATAAAAAGTTGTATTTTGGAAAATACGCGTCGAGATATACTTAAGAAATTTGTAATTTAAATATAAAAGAAAAAAGAAAATTCAATGTTCAATTATAATTTGAGCCTACTATATCCATTTTCAGATCCATTTGGGCAAGTTTACGTGTCTACAAACAGAGGTAGACAGGTAGTTCTCTGTATACAGACTATAGATAAGAAAGAGAAGCAGAAACATTTGTTGTACATATTTCATTAGACTGAGAATTGTTTTCTTGTACATCGATTGTATGTCTATACACCCATTGAAACTGCAACTTACTTAAACTCTGCTAGCCTCGAATCTCAAGCTGTCGTTAGGCTTTTCTGGCGATATCAATATGTATATAAAGTTCCAACAAAGAAACAAAAAACAAATATCAAGCAAATGTGCCATTAGCATAAAAATAAAGGTATGGTAATCAAATAAGAAAGGATGTGTAACATAAATTTATAAGGGTATGGTAGTCAAATAGATAGGCGAGAGCTGTATTGCCACGTTATGCTAGTGCCATATTTAAAGATCTTCCAATGTTTTAAGTTCAATTCTTAATTTGGTTTTCGAAAGCATAGAAATTGCATTCATACGGGTAGGACAGCCAAATTGTGTGAGAAAGAAAAAGTGGGTGTTATTGCTCCTTATCCTTTTAATTATACTAGTTTTGCGTTGCGTGATTTGAAATGCTCGTCAAATGTATTAAATCTATTATTAAATAAGTATATAATAAGAAATTAAATAGTTAGTATGAAGTAAAAATTAAAAACATAATAACTAAATAAAAATATATTATAATTATAAAGAAAATCATAGAATTGGTGACTATAGAAAAACATTGTAAATACATGATAAAAAATTTGTCACTTTGAATTATTTTAGTAAATGTTTATTCTTAAACATTAAAACATAACTTTAAATAAACAAATAAGTTTTAGGAAATATCAATTTATGTTAAATTTAATTTATAACGTTTAAAAGCAATTAAGTAAAGTAAAATGTGATTATACAACTCCTTTGTGGTTTACTTTGGAACGAAATTTATCATTTTAATAAGATATATTAAATAGTTTCATTCTTTGAAAGTATGTTATTAAAGTTATATATAAGTCTTATAACAATACAACTAATTCAACAAAAACTCTAATTATATTAATTATTTTAGCCAAATAAAGTAGATTTTAAATTTATCTGGAATACTAATACAAAAATATATAGATTTATACTGTTTTATTTAATGTATAAAAACTTAAATATTTGTTTATTATTTTAATCAAATGAAGTAGAGTTTAAATTTATCTGAAATACTTCTAATATAAAGAAATATGGAGTTATACTTTTTTATTTAATGTCAATTTTAAAATCTTATGTTTAAAATATGTTTTGTTTAATGTAAATTTTAAAATATTTGTTTAATTATTTTAACCAAATAAAGTAGAGTTTAAATTTATCTTAAATACTTATACTAATATAAAATATATGGAGTTATACTTTTTTATTTAATGTAAATCTTAAAATCTTGTGCTTAAAATTAAGGAGCATATTTGTCTTCACAAAAAAAAGGGAAAAAAACACTCAAGTTATTCGATGCTTCACAAAAAAAAAGGAAAAACACTTAAGTTATTCGTACTTTTATATATAGATATAGATTTAGATATAGTTTGTTTTTTGAATTCGTGATGGTGCTGCTACAGTTTACATGATTATACAACAGAATACTATTTTAGGACCGCCATTTGTTTCTTACTATCTGAACGAGACAGTCATGCACATTATTTATTATCTTAGTTTGCTGCTAATTTTCAATTTATTATCTTAGCTTGCAGCTAATTTTCTATATATTGAGCGTGAGCACAAGGTTTTGGTACATCCTTTAGAGATTATAATAAGAGTTAATGCTAACATAAGGATTTAAACAAGTGACCTTAACATAAGAAACACAAGTTGTTAACGCTCTGTCAATACTAAGTATTATATTGTACACGCGTCAAGTATGCCACCGAGTCTAGTATTAAGATAACGGTGTCATCCAAATTAACAAGTGATTTTTTTCAACAGTAGGATAAAGTCTCCATCATATTAAAAGCAAGCCAAAACATCGAAGAAAACTTCGGTCTATGAGAGTGGAGGAGGTATTCGACTTAAAATTATTTAAAATCAATTGGTGAGAAGCTAAAATCCAATTTTTTGGTTCTTTCCTATATTTTTTAATTGAATTTGGTTCAAGCTCAATTAAACTTTTAGCAGATGATTGGAAATCTTCCTCGACCCTATCGACACCATTGATATTAACTTTCTATTGTCTATTTGTTGTATTTAGCTTGTAATTTATGCAAGCAGTGAAGGTGCAAAAGAGTTTTTGCACCTGGCAGTGCACGAAATGGGTGCAAGATGCGTTTTGCACATGGGTGCAAGATGCGTTTTGCACATGGATGCAAAAGATGTTTGCACCAGGCAGAACACTCAGAATGGGTGCAAAACGTGTTTTGCACTTGGGCAGGTAAAAGGTAACTAGTTTATTTTTCACTTGGTAAAAATAAAAAAAAGTTCTTTTCTATTTTAAAAAGAATTGCAAAAGTGTTACTTTGTAAGAGTGAAAAGAGAGAGACTTGTACTTAGCTAGGGTTTAGCTAAGGTGAGAGGTGATCATTGGAGGTTTGTTTCATTGATCTAGAGTAAGGCTTATTTGAGAGAATTGGTGTAAATTATTGGTTATCAATAAAGTTGCTCCCTCTTGGTGGAAGACCCGAGGGTTCCATAAATATATGGCGTGTTATTTCTTTTTGCTTTGCTCTTGGTTGTCATTACTCTTTATCTTTCATCATATTTGCTTGTTATTGTGTTGGCCATTCGTGGTTTGAGTAAAGGTCCTATTGCTTGACGGTTTTCGGCCGCCAAGTGTTTGTGGAAATTCTCGAAAGGGATTTCTCGGGGTTTTTGGTGGATTTGGGACTTGGTTATTGTTCCCACGTTCACAACACTATTTTCCCAAACATCACCATATTTGAAGAATCCGTGACCACATTACTTCAAGCTGATTAATTTCATTGTACCTAGTCTTGTGGATCAGAGGCAAGTTCAACATTGATTAACCATGAGCCTTTTTACCCCCCGAAAAGATGGTGTAATTGGTCTTGCTTTACACTATGCTAACATAATCACTTTAACTAATGACATTGTATATTCTAATATTCATTTTTGGTATGATGAAATTGAACTAGTGGTCCTTTTCTTTTTATTTACATTCCATTTGATAATAGGCATCTTGCCCTACCTCGTTCTTTGCTAACATAAGGACCACATTGTATCAATGGTTTCCTAATTATCAAAGCATAATTAACTTACTAGTTATAGACAATTGAAGGAAATGGTATATCCACTTTCTCGTAAGGGTCCAATCTGTTTTGGAGTGAAAATTAAAATGGTGAAATATGTTTCACCTACTTGGCATCGAAATTTTTTCCCTTTTTTGTTTAGTTCCTAGTTCTTGCATTTGTTCACAATATTATGCAGAAAAAAAAAAGCCTGAAATATAGGTGAAAAAATCTTTTGGGCTTTTTTCACTTTGCTCACTACTCTTAATGTGAACTTATGAGTTACCGCATGTTTCATAATCGGGGGCAATGTCAAATTTTCTTAACATAATCGAAAACATTAAGTGTAAGTCTAATTTCACATAAAAAAAAATTAAAAAATTTAGGGGTAAAGTTAAAAGAGCCTAATATGTTTCCTAAATATGGTTTTAGGTAGGTGTAAAATATTTTCCCCAACCAAACGGACTCGAGCATAACTGCATTCTTTAATTCCAAATTTTTTTCCATTGATTTTAGTCATCATAAGTGATCGACACAATACTTTTCTGGAGTTAACAATCATCAACTCTAAGTCGAAATAGAAAAAACTCTCGGAAGGTTCATTCCTCTAAATACCATCATGTATGTACATTTAATATTACTTTTGCCATTTAAATGTTCCTTCTATGCTTGATGAAGATGTTATGTTTTTGAAAACTAATATTTTTCCTATTAAGTTTTTGGTATGGCTATTACATTCCAAACAGTTACGTGGCATTCCAATATGATCTATTAAGGGCTTGTTAATTGGTTTGAATTTTAGAAAAAGGAATTGGCTTGTCTAGGCATTTGAGAGTAACGTTTTTACTAGACCAGAACTCAAACTTTCCTGTACCGAGAATAACTTGCAAATATTATTAACACACAAGTATTTTAGTTGATGTTTGTTGCCATGTATTATTAAATATTAATTAAATGTAAATGCAAAAGAAAATATTGTGGTTATTTGTTTAAAAAATTGGGGTAATTTGAAGTGGAAGTGTGTAAAGTTAGGGAAATGATGAAAAGAATTGCTGTAATTGTAGGGTAGGTTGTTTTTGTTTGAGTGAGTTCTGTTGCTGGGGCATACGATATTAGGATAGTAGTCATACAAGTATGCTAGGTTAAAATTGTAAGGAATTTATTTGTATATGGGCGTACTGGCATGCACTATTATTAGGCTATACATGTACACTAGCGACGGACAAAATTAGGGTCAGGCCTTTGTTACTTGTATAAATGCCAGTTATACCTATTGATTAATATGAGATTCTCTGATTTACTTTAATTGTTTTGATTGTATTGTTAGTTGCTTTTGTTTTTCTGGGATGTTGTAATTTTGCATTATGTTGAGTGGATTGCCTGATTGTTGTGTTGCTCGAAAAGGGTGTTGTATGATTAATAAAGACCTGAGTTTACCAAATTTCTTTTTTTCAAAAACGAATATTTTTTGTTTCTAATGAATATGAGAGAGATGATGTAGGAAATTTGCTTTCCTAGGAATCTTGAATTTTAAATTCCAACCAAATGGTGGAATTTGAATGAATGGGAATTTAAGGTTGCAGGATGTTAGGAGTGATCCAAACAACAAACAAATAACCCTGAGACTTTTTATGCATCTTTACCATCACTTTCAATAGGTTTTTAAGAATTTTTTGCATATACTGTAATAAGGCCAAAATCAAAATATTATATTAAACTACTTAACATTATATACATCAAAAATCAATTAAAATCATATATTTAGTTACAATATTCTCATTCGAGACTTCATAGTTTGAAAACACTTAATCATATTTTCATTATCAATAGCTTTAAAAACATCTTTCTCAATATTTGTTAAAGTGCAATCTTTCAAGAGATCATCTCCAACCGATTTCGAATATTAGAGCAATTTGATGATTGGGAGCTGTAAATAGAAATTGGAAAAGAAATAAAAAAAACCATAGATAAAGACCAAAGAAAAAAAGGGCATACAAACTAAATAACAAAATAGAACCACCATAAAATAAATAATAAAACATAAAATAAGCTCCATAGATCAACAACCTAATTAAGAATGCAAACCTTCACCCCAAACTTTTACTCTTTATCGCACATAACCCTTCGACGTTTCAATGTTTCCATCCCTAATTACAACTCTCGCCCCTATACTTGCGCATATAACCCTTGTGACCCCCACATATGACATAACTAGCGAAAAAGTCCAGAATCTCATGTGGGCCCTTGGCCCCTGGACCTTATGTGGCTCTGCCCTATTTATAACGGATTTTTGGAGTGCTAGATAGCAATGGATTAGAGGGGTAGTAGAGATCCTAAGTTCCTTAATTCCCAGTGCTATTGCATTAACATTTTTATATTTCTTATTTTTCGTGGCAATTGGGACAGAGCATGTCACGGTTTTTGTCAGATGAAGGGCTAAATAGTCTTTGACAATAACGGGGCTAAATAGTCTTTGACAGTAACGAGTTTGTCTAAAGGAAGAAGGCTCAGAATAACATCATACGCCTATAAACACTCTATCATTTCGAAAAAATGAAGATCGACTCACTTGTCTGATCTGCCAAGTGATTGTTTCTGCTACCTGGCTAGTATAGGGGATGGCCATGATAGAGAATATTTGTAGAATCCAAGAGGTCAGAATTTTCATGGATGGAGTAAAGACTTTGTTGGTTTGGAAATGAGGTAAAAGATAAAAAAAAATCTCAAAACAACCAACGGATTTTTTATTTTTTTTGAAATAAAGGGTTGGATATCATTACATTATAAAATAAGGGCTTGCTTATCAATTGTGTTTTAAAATAACAACTTTGACTAAGTGCAAACTTAACTTTGCAATCAAAAATATTTAATGCAAATTGTTTTGCATGGTCTGTTTATATTTTTTAACAATATATTCTTATGTTTCATTCATTAAACTTTAAATCAACGTCAAATAAACACAAATATATAGTAATATTTTAGAAAATAAGGAACGCAAGCTTCACTTTGCATTACTCCGAAAAAATTATTATGTGCATTTTATTAATAAATAGATTTTGAATATTTAATTTGTTAAAATTATTTTAAAGCACCATCAATTAAACACTTATTTATAATAATATGCTAAAAAAACATGTAATGCAAACTTAATTTATATGATTCTCTAAAAAATATACAATTTAAAAATATACTGCAAAGTTAACATCTTTTTTTTTGGTCTACCAAAGTCAACTTAATTTGCGCTCCTTTTGGAGTTTGTTCAAATATAGACCCTTAATTTACAAAAATATTATTCCTTGTATCTTTTGCAGAAAACTTTTTCAAAGAAGCCCTATTTTTCGATATCCCAAAGACGGAAAGAATGTTAGTTTTGGAATAGGAAGAAGCTAAGAATTTGAGTAGTTAAAGTTAGGAGTGTTAACATATATAATTGTGAGAATCCGCAAATGTGACCCGGGTCTCGATCCCTTGGGTGGGGGTCTGAAACGTCGGAAGGGATTTCGTCGTTCCTTTTGCTTCTAATGTGTTGATAATTCATATCGGGTGTCCCTCTATCCTATTTCTAGATGCAAGAGAGTTTGTTCAGAGTCGCCAGTACGTTTTACGAGAAAAAAAACGGACAAAAGGGTTCGTGTAAGAGGAAAGGCTACTGATAAGTCTTTCTTTACACATTTGTCTACGAAACCAGGATTCTATAGGGTTCATGAACTATATTACGGTTTGGGAAGGTGTTAAGCACCAATTCGCCCTTTCGGTCTCTAGTGGTCTTTTTATATGTTTTTATTTATGTTGAAAAACTTAGATGCTTTTCCTGATAGTCTACTACTTCTAAATAAACCCTAATTTCGGGAAAAAACAAGGGAAATGGATGAAAAGCCTTTGTGTTCTGAGATCCGATGTTTTGTTTTGAAAGATGTAAATACTAATGACAAAACCTTTTATTTAAAGGAGGTTCCGTATTATTTCCTCAGATAATGACGGTTTCCTCGTGTTTTGGGTTATTTTGGAAGAATTCGAATCTTATGCCGGAACTAATTTAATATGAAATTTAGAACTCTTTGAGGGGATTTTTATCAGATATGTCACAGTCTATGGGAATTGAAAGACAGGACATGCCGAATTTTAATTCCTAAGTAAATTTTATCGGTCTGAGTTTTGAAAACAGAATTTATCCGGATGAAAATATACTTACTTTTCTGATTTTGCAAATGGTTTTATCAGGGTCTTTTGTTTTGGAAATAGTAGACTTTTTTATAACTTGGCAATAAGTTTATTCAAATAAAATGTGGACAGAACAACATAAGTAAAAACGAGTACACAAATATCTAATTTTAAATACTAGAAGAGAGTTTCTTTACCTTCCCGACGAGAATAATAATAAAAAAGAAAATATAATATAGCAGAGAGATCTCCGGCGATAATAATCTTTTCCTTCTTCAGATATTTTCGAGAATTCGATTCCAGAAGCGGGACACGTCGAGTGTCGAGAATAGATTCGATGATTCTTTAGAAATAAGACGGTAGTAGAAAATACTTGATAGAAGACAATAAAGTCAGATTAGAACTCAGAATTCTCAGATCCAAGTTGCTGTCCTTTTTTTTTTTTTTAACCCTTGGGGGTGTGGCCTATTATAGTGCTGGGGAGGGATCGTCGCGCGACATTTTCCAAAAAGAGCAAGTGTCGCGCGACATGTTGATCAATGTCGCGTGACAAACGGCTGAAGTGATGTTCTGACAGACTGATGTGTCAGAGAGTGGATGGTCTGGGTCAGAGGGGTCTGTCGTGCGACACATGGGAGATTGTCGCGCGACATTTTGATATGTCATGCAATAATCCCTCCTAAAAATAGGTTAGTTTGTTGGCCAACAAACCCTTTTGGGGCAGTTTCAGGTGCTCGGGGAGGTCCCGGACTCCAAAAACTGTACTTCTGATAGTCGTTTAGGGTTCTTGCGGGGGTCACGGATTGGGGTGTCTACAGACCCTCTCGACTCAAGGTCCTTGCTTACAAGGAATTGAGGCGAATGAAAGAGACCGTGATCCATGATTCCCGCAAGAACTCTAAGAGACTGCAATTTATGCGGAAGTGCTTGTGAGTGCCTCCGGAGAGGGCTTTGTGTTTGATTTTTCCTCCAGAGAGGGCTTGTGTTACCTCGTCGCCTCTTTCGAGGGATTTTTTATTCACTCGCCTCTCTGGGAGGACTTTTTGCTCCACGTGCCTCTCTAGGAGGTCTTTTTGCTCACGTGCCTCATCTGGGAGGACTTTTTGCTCCACTTGCCTCCCTGGGAGGACTTTTGCTCCCTTGCCTCCTCGGGAGGACTTTTTGCTCCACGTGCCTCTCGGGGAGGACTTTTGCTCTACGTGCCTCTCTGGGAGGACTTTTTGCTCCACTTGCCTCCCCGGGAGGACTTTTTGTCTGAAAAAAAGAAAGAAAAATCGCCTCTGGGAGGGCTTTTTATGAGTGTTTTTGCCTCTAGGGAGGGCTTGTGATTGTGGTTTACCTCTAGCGAGGGCTTGTGATTGTGGTTTGCCTCTGGCGAAAAAGGTTGTCAGTTTTTGACTGTTTAGAGTGGGAGAGAGATAATATTTTGTGTGAGTGAAAAGAACTCATTAGGAGTTTGATTTTTATCCAGATGCCCTTTATTTCCCCGTATCTTCTGAATTTTTACTCTTATTTGTTTTCTCAAGTGAGAACACTTTTCTCTTAGAAAGCAGTTTTCGGATTTCTTCTGTTCTTCACAGAGTGATGATTCGAAGACTTATTTCCAAGTCATCTCTTCTGTATCGTGCTGAAAAGATAATTTTCTTAAAAGGGGAATCTCTGACCCCTGATCTTTGATCTCTTTGGTTCTCATTTTCTCACTCTGTGGGCCCACATCGTTTTCTGTTTTTCGATGTCCTTATTTCTCCCTCTTTTGGGAAAGACTTTTCCTGGCCTTCTCTGTTTTTTGACCAAGAGTCTTTTTATCCCTTTATCGTGATCAGGAGCCTTACTCATCCAAAACGAAGCCCTGAGCCGGTTCTGGCCTAGCTGTCACTTTTGGTGTGGCTCTCCCTGTCACTTTACATTTCTGTTTCTCTCGCTTGCTATGGGCGCTCATGCGGGATTTTCTCTTTTCTACTCTTTCAATTCTTTTTATTCCCGTCTTTATTCTAATATTTTCTTTTCTTTATGATGGTTTCGATCTTTGGGAGATCAGAGATTCCTTTTAATTCGATGTATTCTTGTTCTCGTGATTTTCGGAGAGATGACTTGGAAGTCTTTTCCTTGGAAGATTCACCACGAGTGTGCGGTGTATAGAAAGGCTTCAAAAACTGTTTATCTGAAGCATTCCTGCAGGAGAAAAAATGAGACAAAGGTCAAAAAATCAGGGGAAAGGACAAGGTGTCGCGCGACACTTCGGTGGGGAGGATTTTGTGACACGACAAACTGGCCATTTGTCGCGCAACAAACTCGACCAGTATATAATCCCTTGTTGAGCTCATTCCACCTCATTCTCTCCTTTCTTTTTCTCTCTCAAGCTTTATTTCTCTCTTCTCTCTTGCGCGGAAGCTCTGCCGCTTTCTCTATTTTTTTGACTTTTATCACTATCTACCCATATACCGATGGATCCCGCACAGCCGGATCGTCTTGAAGGTGACCAGGAGGAGGTCACCTTAACCAACGCTCAGGGAGTTCTCCGCTGCAGCCCTCACCATGATGATTGGGGGACCTTGATTGGTATGGAGAGGACGGGGTGTGGACCGCGGTCGTGCTGTGGTTTACCGAGACGTTACCCGGGCTGCTCCAGTCCCGGATGTTCCTTGGCTATTGATGGCGCTGTCTCTCACGAGATCTGTCGACGGTCTTAGTATGTTTCTCTGGAAAATCCTTCATTTTGTGTATTTATACCTGTTCTATTATTTCTGTTTCCTGCATTTATTTAAACAATTCTTATGTTAGTACACATGCTTGCCTGAACATAGTAGCCGATTTTTTAGAGAACACATACTTTACTTATGATACCTTTAGGAAATTACATATAATATACCTATGGTTTATATAACTCTCATAATTACACCAGAATACCTCATGTTTGGAAAATTACATAATTTACCCCTATAACCCTATAACTCTAATAATTATACAGAATACCCTCAGGTTTAGAAAATACATAATTTACCCTATCACCCTATATCTCTCATAATTACACCAAAGTACTCCCAGGTTTGGAAAATTACATATTTTACCCCTATAACCCTATATCTCTCATAATTACACCAAAGTAACCTCAGGCTTTGGAAAATTACATAATTTACCCCTATAACCCTATATCTTTCATAATTACACCAAAGTACCCTCAGGCTTGGAAAATTACATAATTTACCCCTATAATCCTATATCTCTCATAATTACACCAAAGTACCCTCAGGCTTGGAAAATTACATATTTTACCCCTATAACCCTATATCTCTCATAATTACACCAAAGTACCATCAGGCTTGGAAAATTACATAATTTATCCCTATACCCCTATATCTCTCATAATTACACCAAAGTACCCTCAGGCTTGGAAAATTACATATTTTATCCCTATAACCCTATATCTCTCATAATTACACCAAAGTAACCTCAGGTTTGAAAAATTACATAATTTACCCTTATAACCCTATATCTTTCATAATTACACCAAAGTACCCTCATAATCCTATATTTATATATACATCTCCGTTTGTTGTTTGCAGTGGGTTGGCCAAGATTGGGGTTCCTCCAACAATATTTCTCTGGAGTGGCGACAGGCACCGGCCCCTATCAAGGAGTTGCTCTTTGCGACTCCTTTTGGTTTTTTCTTTGATGCCCTATCGGAGCGGGTATCTAGGGCAGCAGTTTTGGTGTCGGCGTTGGCCTCTCATTGGTGGGACACTGCTCATACCTTCCATTGGAGCTGGGGTGAGATAACGATGACCCCCCTAGACTTGTTTGCTCTGATTGGGATTCCTTCAGGGGGTCCCTATCCAGATTGACGTCCCCTTGCGTCTGACGGCAGAGGGTATCGTCAGCGCACTAAGATGGTTTTCGGAGTGGCGGAGTTCCGGTCATACGATACCCCGGGCGGTCTTAGTTATGCGTCTGGCGACAGAGAGAGCCCGGCTGGTCGCTTCAGGAGTGCCGATGACCCGACAGGAGGCGCGCCAGTATGCCCGTGTCCTTCTCTTATTGACGCTCCATGATTTGTTTGAGGCCCGCGGGGGGGACACGGCCCATCTTTGGTGGTTGCCTTATCTCCGAGATTTCAGCATCATGTTTGACTACGATTGGGGGGGCTTTATTCTGGCCATCTTATATGATGCTATGGACCAGGTTTCTCGCCACTTAGCCCTGAACCTCAAGGGCTTCTCTTTGCTGTGGGAGGTATACACTTTTGTCTCTTATCTTTGCTTTAGTCTTTGCATTTTATCTGCTGATTGTTGCTAATATTCCTTATGTCTCCTTTCTTTTTTTAGAGTTAGTTTGTGGCCTACACCCATCTGGGTCGTGCCCAGGTGGATCTCCTCGTTGAGAACGAGGATCAGTTTTTTCTTCTCCGCCGGTTTATCGCGGGGAACTACGAGCTCCTTATGTATATCGGACCGAGAAACGGAGCTGCTGCAGTCCATGACCTGCTGGAGAAGCATGTAAGTATTTTAGTATTCTCTCTAAATAATAAAATAGTAATATAATGGAAATAACTGAATGAAATTTATTCTTCTTTTTCAGATTGAGTGGGCCCCTGGGGTGATCTGGGTCTCCACTTGGGTATGGTCGTGCTTTGACTGCTCGAGGACCAGGCGGCTGATTAGGGATGAGTATGGTCTCCACTTTTACTTAGGCGAGAGGGTCATCCGCTAGCACACACCGGCCCAGCGGCCTCGGGTTCCTTTCTTCCTACCAGTTCTGATGAGGCGGACGGGCGAGATCGGCCCGGTGATGGTGCAGGCTCTGGTAGACGGGCTTAGTTTCCAGACGTTTACCGAGGAGGGTGACTATGCTGTATTTGCCGCCCGCTACTTGATGAGGGAGCGGAAGGGGACTCGAGGACGGGTCTTTTATGAGCGGTACCGGGCATTGGGCGGCGATCCCAACTATATACGAGGATAGACTTATCTAGCTATGACGGTTCTTGGTCACCTGCCACCTATCCCCGATCAGAGGGACAATATTTTGCATTCTGATGACGAGGACCCCGAGGGGGAGAGGGGTGTTCCTGCTGCTGCTGAGGGTGATAGACCTGACGGCGGTGAGGGAGGTGGGACGACGGCGGTTCTCGAGCAGCCTCCCCAGACGACGCCTATAGAGGGGCAGCGTGCTGATGTTAAGGGTTTCGAGTTTCCCACTGGTCCTTCGGTATCTTCGGGGGTTATATTCGATGACGCTGAGGCTGCTGAGAGAGGGGGCGGGATTTTCTGAGAGGTCTTGGGAGCCTGAGGACTTCGGGGCTGACTATGAGCAGTTTGGGCGGACCCCTCCTGCTGCTGTGGCCACTCCTTCTAGTGGGGTCCCGCCTCTAAGAGCGAAGGCTATGGAGGATCCTCTAGGTGTTCGTACTTATGCCATACTGACCCCTCTTCCATCGACTGTCATGGGCCCCCCGGCCTAATCTCCAAGTCTTGGCGGCTCATCTTCTCGGCCTCTTTTGTTTCCGATCCGTGAGGAGGGTGGGTCTACTTCTGCTGCTGTTCCAGCGGGTCCGTCGGTTCCTCCAGTAGATCTACCGCTACTTTCCCGAGACATCTCTTATGTTGGCGCTGGTCCACGTCGATACACGGTGCTCGAGTATCCCCTTCCGGAGGATGCTTTTAATTTCTTGGGTGGTCGCCCTGGTGATGAAGTACCCACTTCATCTTCTCTTGGTACTCTTTTATATCTATATTTATTTATTTATTTTGACTGTGCTGATTCTTTTTTCTTATGTCTTTTACAGCGGGTGAGTGTACGTGTGGCGGATCTGAGAGCTTGGCACGCCCAGCACCTCTACAACTGGAACCTTCTCCAGTACGTTGGTCGAGACCCCCCGGCATATATGCGTTACTATCAGAGGGCCATTGACGCTTTTTTACGAACGGACGACCCTCTGACCTCTTCTCATGCCCGGACGGAGTCTCGGAGGAGTAGTAGTCGGACTTTCAGGCGCTCTCGGTCCTCGGTGATCCATCCCACGGCTCCTGTTCAGTCGACGGGGCCTTCTCAGGCGGTAGTTCCTCCTCCTCAGGGCGTCCCAGTGGTTGATCTTACCCCCGAGGAGGGCTCGAGTGATAGTGGGAGTGTGTCAAAGCGCGCTCGAGTAGATTAGCTTTTCTTTCCTGCACTATTTTGTCAGTTTGGAACATATATGTAGTTTTTAAAGAGTAGACAAACATTGTTAGTAGTTTCCTAGCTTTCAAAACTGTTTTTGTTGGATTTATAAAACTCTTATTTGTAGTGATGATGATATATTCATTTTTTTGTGCGTTTGTGACAAAGGTTTATTATAAATTATTATATATACACAGAATTAGGGGGGGTCTTAATCATACCTATAGATTTAGTTTTATCCTGCAAAAGAATAAAATAAAAATTTGTACAATATATTTATTTTCATTTTTAAGATTTTTAATAAAAAAGGGAAAAATGAGGGACATAAAAAAATTGTCCCATAAACAAATCCCACATAAATGGTTTGTCACGATACAAAAAATTACATAGAAAAACCTTTTTGCAACCTAAACTTTTACTTTATAATAAAAAATTACACCCATCTTCTTTCCTCATCCTCCCTCCTCTCACACTTTTAACAAGATCTTCAAAAATAAACTTCCAATAAACATATTATTTCTCACTAGTCAATAAACTGGTTTAAAATTTGTCATTAATCTTTTTCCAACTCTCTACTGCCTTATTATAATCCTAGACTTCCCTCCTTTCTGCCCGGCCCCTCCGTTTCGGATCTAAATTTTCCGCCACGACTTATGAGCTTTGAGACGAATATTGTGTTTTGTTGTGTATTATGTTATATATTGTATTGTGGATTTTTTTATAAGGAACGGTCCTCCATATTTGATTGCTTTGCTATCTATTCCCTCGTCATCGATGTGTATGCTCAATTGTCGACGGACACCTCGATCTTTACAAGATGGTGAGAGGTTTTTCATCGTTATGAAGATAGAGCCTCTTATAGTGTGGGGCGTACTGCGGCGGCCTTGATCTGCCTTGTTGTTTTGATATGTACTGGTGACGGGCTCTACTCGTGTTGATCCGACTATCTTGAGTCTGATATATCAGGCCCGAAATGAAGAGTCCATAGTGCCCATCGTTCTTGCAGAGACTTTGAATGGCCTAGATGATCTAAAGGGGGGCCTCACCCTTCTTAGGGGGATTTCGCGTTGCTATATATGTGATTGCTTGAGCGTTTCCGATCGGTGGGTTTCAACGGGGTTCGGCTCGACAATCCAACACACTTCTCCATCGCCCCTCTTCGGTGCTTTGACCATGTCTTCCTCTGACTGGACGGTGTGGTTTATGGAGAATTTAATTGCGCTATTTCTGGAACATTCCTTGGTGAAAGCTGAGGGCTAACTAGTAAATATCAAGGTCCCCTACTACTTCGCAGGACTCTGGTTTACCTCCTTTTATCTTTCCGGACGTCTTCTCCACCCTTCAACGTGCCTCAAAAACATTCCCTATTGGTCTGAACAACTTCTCTTCTGAGTCAAATTTGTAACTTCGCATTTTTCTCTATCAGTGGAGAGGATGTGGCGTGCCCGGCTGTACTCGGCAGTTCAATATACGCTCGGTTTGGTATTACTCGCCCCTCCGGGCTGACATTGTCCGTTCTTTACTGGCAATATCTGGATGAGAGCTGATTGATGATCTCTTTCTCAAATGGAGTGATTCCGATTTATTGATACTTGGGGCCACTGATGATAACATTGCCTTGCGTACCAGATCCTGGACGAGGCTCGAATTAACTTGGCCACTGAGGATCCTGCTTGGCCAACCCTTAGGGATTAGGTTTTTTTTTTCCCTGTATGCTTGTTTTTCAAAAGTCTTCTCTATAACCTCCGGTGTTCTAAACCACTTTTAATAATATACGAGGGACTGCATTGTGAAAATAAGTCTCTTATAATGTTTAATAACGGGGCCTGAAGTCACTTCTTAGGTTGCCTATGTTCCCCGTTTGATTTTTAAAAAACAACAGTTGAGTTGTGGCTCAGGTTTACGTAGTTCTCATCTTATACATGTTACATCTATTGGTAATACTTCTTCAAACGATCCATGTTGACTGGTGCATGCAGTAATTGCCCATCCAAGTCAGTGAGTATGGAGGCTTCTCTTGTATCAATCTCTTTGACGATATACGGCTCAGTCCACTTCTGCCCGAACTTTTCCCTTGGGTCTCTGGATGGTTTCCGAATTTCTTTCAACACGATATCGCTTTCGTTAATGCCCAGTCTTTACTTTCTGGTTAAATGCCCGAGCAATTCTTTTGATCCCCTTGGTGGTGATATGCGGCTTTCAGTCGCTTCTCATCTAGCAAGGCTAACTCGTTGTAAACGGGCCTAGACCCATTTAATTTCATTGAGATCTGGTTTTCTAATGCCACTCGGAGGGAAGGGATTTCAGTTGTCTACTGGGAGAACGACTTCCATCCCATAAGTAAGAGAGACAGGAGTAGCTCCCGTAGACACTCTTTCAGTAGTACGGTAGCCCCACAATGCATATGGGAGCTTCTTGGCCAGTCTCGACAAGTGTCGGTCATTTTTGCTCAAGATATTCTTTAAGTTTTTGTCAGGCTAGCTTCGACAGCCCCATTGGTCTGTGGGCAATATGGAGAAGATCTATGTCTGGTAATGCCATATTCCTCCATAACAAGAT
>JAKCWG010000590.1:142500-145000 GCA_021464415.1 Lonicera japonica | reverse complement strand
GAAGAAGGGCCTCAAACACGACAATCCCACTTTTGTGGCTGCACTGAAATGGGACGAAATTCAAGAAACATCGGGACCCTTGCCGAGATCCATTCAACAAGTGTTAACCGAATTTGAAGACGTGATGCCCGACAACCTCCCAAAGAAGTTACCTCCTCGTAGAGAAATAGATCATCAAATCGAACTTCTACCAAGCACCAAACCTCCAGTTCGTGCAGCATATCGAATGTCCCAGCCTGAACTAGCTGAACTTCGAAAACAACTAAAGGAGCTACTGGACGCGGGTTTAGTGCAACCAGCCAAATCGCCATACGGAGCTCCCGTCCTCTTTCAGAAGAAGCAAGACGGTTCTTTAAGAATGTGCGTCGATTATCGAGCTCTCAACAAGGTGACTATAAGGAACAACTATCCCATCCCTCTAGTGGCCGACTGTTTCGATCAACTCAGCCGGGCAAAAATATTCACGAAGCTCGATCTCAGATCCGGATATTGGCAGGTTCGTATTGCAGCAGGGGACGAGGGAAAAACCACATGCGTCACAAGATATGGAGCATACGAATTTCTTGTTATGCCATTTGGGCTCACTAATGCTCCAGCCACCTTCAGTACTCTGATGAATCAGGTTCTCAGGGATTACTTGGATGATTTTGTCGTGGTCTATCTCGATGACATTGTGGTTTTTAGCGAAAGCATGGAAGAACATGAACAGCACCTGAGAAGGGTATTGGAAAGACTTCGAAAGCATGAGTTGTATCTCAAACTATCGAAATGTTCCTTTGCGCAGAAACGTATCAAGTTTTTGGGCCACATCATTGAACAGGGGAAAGTGCAGATGGATCCGGTTAAGGTTAAGGTCATACAAGAGTGGCGAGCGCCAACGAATGTGTCAGAGCTCCGTTCTTTTCTGGGACTGGCCAATTACTATAGGAAGTTCGTGAAGAATTACTCTAGTATCGCAATGCCTCTAACAGAACTCTTGAAGAAGTTGAAAGTTTGGGATTGGTCGACGAGTTGCCAAACTGCCTTCGATGCTCTGAAGAAGGCCATGTCCGAAGATCCCGTTCTTGCACTGCCGGATGTGACTAAGCCGTTCGAAGTTCACACCGATGCATCAGATGCAGCCCTGGGAGGAGTCTTAATGCAGGAAGATCACCCAGTAGCATACGAGAGTCGAAAGCTCAATGACACGGAGAAGAGGTACTCTGCCCATGAGAAAGAGTTGCTCGCCGTGGTCCATTGTCTAAGGTTATGGAGGCACTACCTTCTCGGTTCTCGATTTCTAGTGAAAACGGATAACACCGCGGTTAGTCACTTCCTTAGTCAACCGAAGTTGAGTTCCAAACAAGCGAGGTGGCAGGAGTTGCTAGCCGAATTCAACTTCTGGCTGGAATATAAAGCAGGTTCAACCAATCAAGTGGCGGATGCGTTGAGCCGTATAGTTGAGTTCAACCAACAGGCCAATGCGTTCCTCAATGCCATCCTTCGAATTGATAGTCAAGTATCAACTGAAATTCGAGGAAAAATCAAAGATGCGCTACCGCAAGATCCAGTTTCTGCTCAACTATTGAAAATGATCGAGAAGGGGAAGACACGGCAATTTTGGTTGGACGACGGATTCGTGTTGACAAAGGGAAATCGAGTCTTCGTTCCTCGAGTAGGGGAGTTGAGGCGTACCCTAATCCGAGAGTGTCATGACACTTTATGGGCAGGACACCCTGGTCAAGAAAGGACGCTGGCCCTCCTTCAGCAAGGTTACTACTGGCCCCGAATGGAAGATGAGGTTGAGTGCTATGTTAGAACTTGCCTTGTCTGTCAACAGGACAAGATTGAACGAAGACAACCGGCAGGGTTATTGGAACCTCTACCCATCCCAGAACGACCATGGGAGAGCATTTCGCTCGATTTTATATCAGGCCTGCCCAAAGTGGGGGACTTGACAACCATCCTTGTGGTCATCGATCGATTCTCGAAATATGCCACCTTCATTGCGGTTCCAAAGAACACGTCTGGTGAGGAGACTGCACACTTATTCTTCAAATATGTGGTTAAATATTGGGGGATCCCTCGAAGCATTGTCAGTGATAGGGACTCACGATTCACGGGAAATTTTTGGAAAGAACTCTTCAAGGTTCTCGGTTCCAAGTTGTGTATGAGTTCCAGTTACCACCCTCAGTCTGATGGACAAACTGAAAGATACAATGCAATGCTCGAAGAATATCTACGCCACTTTGCTAGTGCAACTCAGCGGAATTGGGTTAAATTATTGGATGTGGCTCAATTATGCTTCAATGCCCAGAAGAACTCCGGGACAGGCAAGAGCGCTTTTGAAATAGTAACGGGACAACAGCCAATCCTTCCTCACACTGCCAACTCGATGCCAATTTCAAAATCTCCTAGAGCCCGTAATTTCTCAGAAGAGTGGAAGCAGAATATTGAGTTGGCTCGTTCGCACTTAGAGAAGGCCACCCTTCGAATGAAGAAGTATGCAGATCAGAAAAGG
>JAKCWG010000590.1:0-92500 GCA_021464415.1 Lonicera japonica | reverse complement strand
GTAACAAAGGTCGACGAGGAGGAAACGAAGATATCCTCTGCGTCCATGTACTTGTCCGGGGATGCCAAATTATGGTGGCGGAACAAGTACAACGAGGTTCAAGCTGGGGAGTGCGAGATTAGCACTTGGGAGGATCTGAAAAAGGAGTTGCGTGATCGATTCCTTCCCGAAAACACCTCCCACAACGCACGACAAGAACTCCTTCAAACGAAGCACTCAGGGAGCATCAAGGAGTACGTCAATGCGTTCACCACCATCATGCTAGATATCCACGATATGAATGATGCTGATAGACTATTCTTCTTCATGATCGGGTTACAACCGTGGGCCAAAACGGAGTTAAATCGTAGGCAAGTAAAGACGTTAACTCAAGCCATATCAGCTGCTGAAAGCCTGCAAGATTACACCACCGGTCCTAAATCAAATGTCCCAAGAAGTGGGCAAACGAAGAATGCGGGGGAGAGAAAACCGAATTCTCCTGCCAGACCTGATTGGAGAGGCAACACACCCACCAGGCCATTTACCCAGCAAAATAATCACAAGAATGGGAACAAGTTCACAGGGAACTCCCAAACCGGCAATAATGGGAAAAAGCCCGTCAGCCCCGGAACGTGCTACTTGTGTCACGGTGCTCATTTCATGGCCAATTGCCCCGATAAACAACTCCTAAGTGCTCTCGTCGCCAGGGGTGGCGGCATGCTTCCGAAAGCCCCAGCCGCCTCGGGGCAATCTTATCGCACTCAGCAAAATGACCACGCTGAGTCTGAAGAAGAAACTGAGGAATATGAGGGAGCATCATTGGGTGCCTATCAGGGGCAGTTCATTCACTCTTGCAACGCAGTAACGGTTGAAGAAGATCCCCGACAAGAAGGGAAGGTGGAACCATCCTCAAAAGGGAAAGCAGTTGTGGGGAAGAGTCCTCAAAGAAATGGTCTGATGTATGTGGATATCAAGATCAATGGAAAGCCGATTCAGGCCATGGTGGACACAGGCGCGACACATAACTACCTGGCGAGCACTGAAGTTGAACGGTTAGGCCTTATCTTAGAAAAAGGAGTGGGTCGCGTGAAGGCCATCAACTCAGCCGCTCAACCTGTCGCCGGAATGGCGAAATCTGTGCTAGTAAAAGTCGGTCCTTACGAAGGGAGAACTAATTTCTCGGTTGTGGTAATGGACGATTTCAAGGTTATCTTGGGGTTAGAGTTTTTGAGAGAAACTAAGGCTAGCGTCATGCCCAGCACAAATAGCCTCATGATGCTCGGCAAGAATCCATGCGTTATCCCGGTGATGACCCCGTCAAGCAGTGGGAAGTTTTTATCGGCAATCCAATTGAAGAAGGGCATCAAGCACGACAATCCCACTTTTGTGGCTGCACTCAAATGGGATGAAATTCAAGAGACATCGGGACCATTGCCGAAATCCATTAGACAAGTGTTAACCGAATTTGAAGATGTGATGCCCGAGAATCTTCCAAAGAAGTTACCTCCTCGTAGAGAAATAGATCATCAAATTGAACTTCTGCCAGGTACCAAACCTCCAGTTCGTGCGGCGTATCGAATGTCTCAACCCGAACTAGCAGAACTTCGGAAACAGCTGAAGGAGCTACTGGATGCGGGGTTAGTGCAACCAGCCAAATCGCCTTATGGAGCTCCTGTCCTCTTCCAGAAGAAACAAGACGGCTCTTTAAGAATGTGTGTCGATTATCGAGCTCTTAACAAGGTGACTATAAGGAACAATTATCCCATCCCTCTAGTGGCCGATTGCTTCGATCAACTCAGCCGGGCAAAAATATTCACAAAACTTGATCTCAGATCCGGATATTGGCAAGTTCGTATTGCAGCAGGGGACGAGGGAAAAACCACGTGTGTCACAAGATATGGAGCCTATGAATTTTTGGTTATGCCATTTGGGCTCACTAACGCTCCAGCTACCTTCAGCACTCTGATGAATCAAGTTCTCAGGGATTACTTGGACGATTTTGTCGTGGTCTATCTCGACGATATTGTGGTTTTTAGCGAAAGCATGGAGGAACATGAACAGCACCTGAGGAGGGTATTGGAAAGACTTCGTAAGCATGAGTTGTATCTCAAACTATCGAAATGTTCCTTTGCGCAGAAACGTATCAAGTTCTTAGGCCACATCATTGAACAGGGAAAAGTGCAGATGGATCCGGTTAAGGTCAAAGTCATACAGGAGTGGCGGGCGCCCACGAATGTGTCCGAGCTTCGTTCTTTTCTGGGACTCGCCAATTACTATAGGAAGTTCGTGAAGAACTACTCTAGTATTGCAATGCCCCTAACGGAACTCTTGAAGAAGTTGAAAGTTTGGGATTGGACGATGAGTTGCCAAGCTGCCTTCGATGCTCTGAAGAGGGCCATGTCCGAAGATCCCGTTCTTGCGCTGCCAGATGTGACTAAGCCGTTTGAAGTGCATACCGATGCATCGGATGCAGCCCTAGGAGGAGTCTTAATGCAGGAAGATCACCCGGTAGCTTATGAGAGTCGAAAGCTCAATGACACGGAGAAGAGGTACTCTGCCCATGAGAAAGAGTTGCTCGCTGTGGTTCATTGTCTAAGGTTATGGAGGCATTACCTTCTCGGTTCTCGATTTTTAGTGAAAACAGATAACACCGCAGTTAGTCACTTCCTTAGTCAACCGAAATTGAGCTCTAAACAAGCGAGGTGGCAAGAGTTGCTAGCGGAATTCAACTTCTGGATGGAGTATAAAGCAGGCTCGACCAATCAAGTGGTGGATGCGTTGAGCCGTATAGTTGAGTTCAACCAACAGGCGAATGCGTTCCTTAATGCCATTCTTCGAATCGATAGTCAAGTATCAACTGAAATTCGAGGAAAAATCAAAAATGCGCTACCGCAAGATCCAGTTTCCGCTCAACTATTGAAGAGGATCGAGAAGGGGAAAACGCGGCAGTTTTGGTTGGACGACGGGTTCGTGTTGACAAAGGGAAATCGAGTGTTTGTCCCTCGAGTAGGGGAATTGAGGCGTACGCTAATCCGAGAGTGTCATGATACCTTATGGGCAGGACATCCTGGTCAAGAAAGAACACTGGCTCTCCTCAAGCAAGGTTATTATTGGCCCCAAATGGAAGATGATGTCGAGAGCTATGTTAGAACTTGCCTCATCTGTCAACAGGATAAGATCGAACGAAGACAACCAGCAGGGTTATTGGAACCTCTACCCATCCCGGAACGACCATGGGAGAGCATTTCACTTGATTTTATATCAGGCCTACCCAAAGTGGGGGACTTGACAACCATCCTCGTGGTCATTGATCGGTTCTCGAAATATGCCACCTTCATTGCGGTTCCGAAGAACACGTCTGGTGAGGAGACTGCACAATTATTCTTCAAGTATGTGGTTAAATATTGGGGGATCCCTCGAAGCATTGTCAGTGATAGGGACTCACGATTCACGGGAAATTTTTGGAAGGAACTCTTCAAGGTTCTCGGCTCCAAGTTGTGTATGAGTTCCAGCTACCATCCTCAGTCCGATGGACAAACTGAAAGATACAATGCAATGCTTGAGGAATATCTACGCCACTTTGCCAGTGCAACTCAACGAAATTGGGTTAAATTATTGGATGTGGCTCAATTGTGCTTCAATGCCCAGAAGAACTCTGGGACAGGCAAGAGTGCTTTTGAAATAGTGATGGGACAACAGCCAATCCTTCCTCACACCGCCAACTCGATGCCAACGTCGAAATCCCCTAGAGCCCGCAACTTCTCTGAAGAATGGAAGCAGAATATTGAGTTGGCTCGTTCGCACCTAGAGAAGGCCACCCATCGAATGAAGAAGTATGCAGATCAGAAAAGGCGACCGTTAGAGTTCCAAGTAGGAGATCTCGTAATGGTGAAGCTCCTTCCACAAGATAGGAAGTTCTTGAGGGGTCGAGACCCACGCCTTCTGCAAAAATATGAGGGGCCGCTTCGAATTGTGAAGAAAATCGGGAAAGTGGCTTATCGGATTGAACCCCCTAGCTGGCTGAAGGTTCACCCAGTATTTCATGTCAGCATGCTGAAACCATATTTTGCTGACACAACCGATCCATCCCGGGGAGAGTCTAGTCGTCCAGGGCTAAAGCAAAGAGCAGAGGGGAAGCAATCAGTGGAAGCCATCCTGGCTGATCGAGTTGTCACAGCTTCTCGCAAACAACACCAAGAGTTCCTTGTCAAATGGGCAGGAAGAGACCCAGAAGAGAACACTTGGGAAAGAGCATCAGACTTATCGGCCTTCCAGGACCGGATCACAGCATACCTCAACCAGTTGCCGAGGGCGTCAACAGCTCTGGTGGGGGAGGATGTCACGGGGTGCCTTCCAACAGCACTCGTGACCGACACCGACAACACTTCATCAGCACCGTGCTTGCGCCCGAGCGCAGCACGGCCCAACAGGCAATGATCGGTTGCGCTTCATCGGCACCGTGCACGCGCCCCGAGCGCAGCACAGCATCTAGTTTTATTATTCTGTTTAGGTTTCCCTTATGTAAATATTGTTGTTTCCATGTAACTAGATTTAGGAATTTTCCTTGTAATTGCATTTCATTTCCTTTGTAATAGTTTTCTTGTAACTTGTAAGACCCAACGTGCACTGCTACCACTCTGGTATTTTCATTAAGTGGTTATATGTGGGGATAAGACTATCTGCCTCACACCCGAGTTGCCTACCAGTGCACGTTGTTTAGCACTTGCTTTCAAGCTCTTACTTTCTTTCGAACTGTAATAGCTTTCCATGTAATCTAATTTTCTTGCAATGAAGTAATCTCAATTTGTGCTCACGCTCTCTTTCAAATTACTGTTGTTGCATGTTGTTCGTTCGATTGTTAATAAAATTCGATCACATTCAACCGTGCTATCGGTTAGCCCGGTCGTTCACGCGGCCTCCTTTGTGCCATCAAAGGACGCCCCGTGACAGGGGGCCTAGCGCCTAGAGGATTAATCGGTCAAACGATTTTTTATTAAAAATATTATTTTAAATAACATAATACTAACAAAATATAATATACCTTTCAAATTAACATTAATTGTCCAACATCCAACCAATAAAACATGCATTCTAGAAAAAGTTCAAATTTTAAAAACATAAATAAATAAAATTAGCAAAAGAAAAGTAAATAGGGGTGAAATTATAAATAACTAAAAAATATACAGAGTGAAAATAATAATAATAATAAAACTTAATAAAACAAACCCAAATGAAATATATATCATCTCTTTCCCCGTAAAACCCAGCCCCCATTCCGCAGCAACTATCGAAATAAAACCCTAGCTCTCGTCGACATCTTCTCAGCCCCAACCTATCTCACTCTCGACGGCTTCACACCATCGACGACTTCACAGGTTCGCTACTCTCTCTCTCTCTGTCTATCTCCGTCTCTCTCTATCTCAATCTCGTTCTCTCCTCCACGACTCAGCCACAACCAACGGGAAAATCGGCGCCTTGACCAAAAATCGGCGCCTAATCATCGCCTAATCACTCCGGCGCCTAAACACAGACGACTAGCCCTAGGCCGGGCGGGAGAGGACCGATTTCCGCCTAAGCGCCGCCTAGGCGCGATTTTTAGAACACTGATTGTAAAAACGTACATCTATTTTTACTGTGTTCCATTTTTGTTACATACTTTCATCTGCTTACTCACAATGAGTATCTTCTTCACTTGTGTTCCATTTTTATCATACTTCTATCAAATTTTTTCATATTTAACTTACTTTTTCTAAATATAACTTGGATTTTTAAATTTGGGTCAAGGTATTTTAACAATATTCATCTCTTTGCCTATTTATTCACAAGTATTCATGCTATTTCTTATCACTTTTAATAATACTTTGTAATAGTGGCTCTCTCTTTATTATCACTTTTATATGTACTTTGTTATAGTCTCTCTCTCTCTCTCTCCCCCCCTTGTTACATAATGGTTACCAGTCGTAGTTCTAATGCTATAAACTGAATGCAGTATGGCCACTAAATGCTGTTGGTATAGAACCTCAGTTCAAGTTTCCACATTCGACATCTGTTGGACAATTGTTCTGCTGAATGGAATTCTGGGGAGCGTTATCTCCGACTATCTTTGGTATGTTTTGTACTGATTTCATTATAGTTGTCAAATGTTTGTTTTTCATCGTATCTAAAATCTATATGTTCTATATGTGTACATGTAGTCCGTTCAATCTTATACATAGAATTGTAACTATTTCCTTTGTTGGTCCATGTTTGGTTGTTCCATAAATGTAAGTGTCAAAAATAAACACATAAAAGATTGACTAATTTAGTTTTTTCCTTAAGAAATTAAATAAATTTAATCCTAGAGTTGATAAATTTATATTGAATTGATAAATTTATCTAACTCGGTACCCATCAAAGCGTCCCAATCTAAAGTTTGCACCTTTTTAAGAAAGCCATTTATTCCAAGGCAATCATATGTATAAATTTAGAGAGAACTATTATTCTTATTTCATAATAAAAAGAATGGAAACAATGCACCTTAAATAGGAAATAAACACAACTCCTAATTAACCTAGAGTCCCTATCAAGGTGGCCTCTACCCACAAATAAACACATAAATAAATAAATAAATAATACTGATTATCAATACTCCCCCTCAAGTTGGTGCGAAGATATCCGTCATGCCCAACTTGCTCACTTGAAATTCAAACGGTTGCCTTAACAGGCCTTTGGTCAAAATATCTGCAACTTGTTGAGACGTAACAAAGGGAGTGCATATAATTCCACCTTCTGGTTTTCTCTTGATGAAGTGCCTATCAATCTCAACATGTTTTTGTCCTATCATGTAAGACCGGATTGTGGCAATACTGATAGCACCTTGTTATCGCAGTATAGCTTCATCGGGAGACTTATTGGCCTTTTGAGCTCCTCTAAGACCCTTTGTAGCCAAAGAACCTCACATACTCCTTGAGCCATTGATCTAAACTCAGCTTTTGCACTGCTTCTAGCGATAACACTTTGCTTCTTACTTCTCCATGTAACCAAGTTGCTCCAAAGAAACGTACAGTAGCCAGACGTGGACCGTCTATCAGTAACCGAGCCAGCCCAATCAGCATCGGTATACACCTCTATCCCTCTTTTATCGTTCTTCCTGAAGAACAAACCTTTCCCTGGGAGCCTTTGAGGTAACGAAGAATACGGGACACAGCCTCTAGATGCTCTTCACATGGTGAGTGCATGAACTGACTAACCATGCTCACAGCGAAAGCAATGTCAGGGCACGTATGAAAAGACAAGTAGATAGTTTCCCAACTAACCTTTGGTATCTCCCTGTTTCGATTGGAACACCATCTTTAACATCTCGTAGCTTGGTACCCAATTCTATAGGAGCATCCGATGGCTTACACCCACTCATCCTAGTTTCTAACAGCAGATCAAAAATATATTTCCGTTGTGATACGACAATACCACTTTTTGAACGGGCCACCTCCATTCCTAGGAAGTATCGTAGGTTACCAAAATTCTTAATCTCAAATTCTTTAGCAAGATTTCGCTTCAGTCGATTCATTTCTTCAACATCATCCCTTGTCAAAATCATATCATCCACATAATCAATGAGAACAGAAAGTTCGTTTTTTGTGGACGTCTTTGTGCAGAGAGTATGATCAGACTGCCCTTGATTATATCCTTGACCCTTGAGGAATTTCGTTAATCTTTCGAACCACGCCCTAGGGGATTGTTTAAGGCCATATAAAGACCTCTTTAGCTTGCAGATTTTTGTCCCAAATTCCTCAGTAAAACCAGGTGGAAGTTCCATATAGACTTCCTCTTCTAGGTTTCCATTCAAGAAGGCATTCTTCACATCTAACTGATTCAGAGGCCAGTCCAAGTTAGCTGCAACTGATAAGAGAATCCGAACTGTATTTAGTTTTGTCACGGGAGAAAATGTTTCGGAGTAGTCGACTCCATACGTTTGAGTGAAGCCTTTAGCCACCAGACGAGCCTTGTACCGTTCCACTGACCCATCTGAGTTATACTTCACAGTGAATACCCATTTTACAACCAACAATTGTCTTTCCTTCTGGAAGCTTTACTTTCTCCCAAGTAGCGTTTCTTCTCCAGCGCTCTCATCTCCTCATACACCGCTTCTCTCCACTTCGGAACTGTTAGAAACCATCTCACCCAAAAGCTTAAGCTCTTAAGTAGCGGGCTAACAAAGTATATCATACTCTTAACACTCCCCCTCACGTGCGAGTGGCTCGCACGTGGATAGACAAACGAAACCAAAGGCCAAACCGGCCAAACCAAAGGTGCACTTTGTGCACAGACACAAAGGGAGAAACAAATGCAAGCGGAGGATTCGAACCCGAAACCTTGCAGGACCTAACCTTTGATACGATATTAGAAACCATCTCACCCAAAAGCTTAAGCTCTTAAGTAGTGGGCTAACAAAGTATATCATACTCTTAGCAGGAACATTTAGAGCATCCTGAACAATGTTAGGAATAACCATATTCGACACACGAGAGATAAACGCAGAATAGGAGGGTGAGATGTTTATATATGACACAAAGTTCGAAATGGGATATTTGGGAGATTTCGTACACGCTCTGACTCTTTTTCTAAGAGCAATAGGGAGATCAAGTTGATCAGACTGAGTTGACTCGGTATTATTTTGAGAACTACCTTCAAGTATCTTGGAAAAGTCATCGTGAGTATTATGATCCATCTCCAGGTTGGATTCTTGGGGTTGCTGAGGGATGGTTTCTTTCCTTCCTTGTTATGGAATTTTTCTAGAATAAACAAGACCTTTATACCGTTTTGCACACATCTCTGATCCATCGGTAGTAATCAGATTTTGGGATGACACTAGCCCTGGTTGTTCACCATTACCAACACCGGTATCTTTAATATTTAATTCATTTATTTTCCCAAATTGTGTGTTAAAATCATTAGGTGCTTGTTCATACAAAACATCAACTACTGAATTATCAAAACCACAACCACCATCTTCACTCGTGCTCTCCCCCTGAAGATGGGAGTCGTTGTAATAGGATTGTCCCTCAAAGAAGGTGACATCCATAGAGATGTACAATTTTTTGGAAATTGGGTCAAAAAAATTTGTACCCTTTCTGATTTATAGGATAGCCTACAAAAATACATTTGTGTGCCTTTGGATCAAGTTTAGAATATTTTGGGACATGATTATGAACAAAGGCAACACTGCCAAATATTTTAAGGGAATATCCCCTAATTGCCGAGTGTTGGGAAATTCGTCAGAAAGCAATTTGATGGGGGCCTTAAAATTCAAAGTTCGTGTTGGAAGCCGGTTAATAAGGTAAGTAGCAGTCAAAATAGCATCTCTCCAAAGGTATTTTGGAACTTTAGTTTGAAACATTAAAGCCCGAGCAACTTCAAGTAGATTATTGATAATTCAGTATTATTTATTTTAGTTATTTATGTTATTTTATTTGTGGGTAGAATCCCATCTTGATAGGGACTCTAGGTTAATTAGGAGTTGTGTTTATTTCCTATATAAGGTGCATTATTTTCGTTCATTATTATGATGGAATAAAATAATTCTTTCTCTCTAAATTATCATGGTATCAGAGGTAGGTTAGGAAGGAGTTAGGAACTCCATAGGCAGGATTATTTCAGCAAAAAAAACCCTAGCCACAACAGATTTATTTACGCTAGAAACCCTAGCCGCAAACTACTACGGTGCACCATCAAACCCTAGCCTTTCAATCACACCACCCACACAGTAGTGCTCGGAATTCTCAGACGAGCTCACGGCAAAAAACCTCACCGGAAAACGAACCCTCACGCGCCTACACGCGCCGCCATCTTTTGTGCGTGGATCTCACGCGCCGACCACCATAACCGCGCGTGGCAGCGCGTCGAAGCTTCGACCACTGCCAAAATCTACCGACCAGTTCGTCTCACTGTTCCGCACCGTGTTCTGGTCTTGGTTTGGTTAGTTTGACCCGTTTGGTACTGTTCCGGTTAATCTGCCACTATTTCGGTTAGTCTGTCACTGTTCCGGTTATATTGCTACTGTTCTAGTACTATTCTGTCCCTGTTCTTGGTCTGGTAAGTTCTGAGGTTGTTTAGTTTTGATCCTCTGGCAATATGAACTATAAACTTGCTATGGTGGGTGAGAATCCGTAGCGAATATCAATCACAAGTTGAACAGAAGAAACTATCTCGCATGGGCACAATCAATGAGGTTGTCTATTAACGGCAAAAGAAAATTAGGTTATGTGAATAATAGTGCCCGTTACAAGAAGAAGGTTGAGCGAATTCGTGTGTTTGTCTTCTTGGCTGGACTAAACAAGGACCTAGACAAAGTTTGGGGTCGTATTTTAGGCAGGATACCCTTGCCCACTATCAGAGAGGTATTTTTTGAAGTACGAAGAGAAGAGGCTCGACGATCTGTGATGTTGAAAGACGAACGTGCACCCCTTACAAATGGTGAAGGCTCTGCACCGGTAGTTCTTGATAACAAAACTAGAGGAGGTGCACGAGCATTCCAAACTAGCAATGCTGATTCAGAGCAACAGTCTTCCTCAGAACTACTTCCATTCACAAAGGAACAAATAGAGCATCTGTGTAAAATGGTTCAAAATCATTCCTTAGGAAACTCTGGCTCCTCATGTTCCATAGCTCAGTCAGGTAATACGTGTACAGCTACAATTGCTTGCATCAAATCCCATAGCAACTGGATACTAAATTCAGGGGCTACTGACCACATGACTGGTACCTCGGAATTTTTTTCGTCATATACTCCGTGTGCAGGGAATCAAAAGGTTAAAATTGCTGATGGTTCTTTCGCTGCGGTTGCCGACAAAGGAACCATAATCGTCTCACCGTCTCTCACTCTTAAAGATGTCCTACATGTCCCTAATCTATCGTACAATCTTATATCTGTCAGCAAATTAGCTCTTGATCTCAATTGTCAAGTTAACTTTTGGTCTTCTCATTGTGAATTTCAGGATTCAAATTCAGGGAAGACGATTGGGGTTGCTAAACAGGATGGGGGTCTTTACTTCTTCAATAATGGGTCTACCTCTGGAAGGCAAGACTGACAAACTTGTTTTAATTCTATTTCTGTTTCTAATGATAGTCAGATTTGTTATGGCATTATAGATTAGGACATCCAAACTTTCAGTATTTAAAGCATTTGTTTCCCAAGTTATTAATGAATAAAAATTTGCTTAAATTTCGATGTGAATCTTGTGAATTAGCAAAACATCAACGAACGGTTTTTTCCGTCTCAACCATATAAGAAATCACAACCTTTCACCTTGATTCACAGTGATGTTTGGGGTCCCTCTAGAGTGCCCACTTGGTCGGGCAAACGTTAGTTTGTGACTTTCATTGATGACCACACTAGAGTATGTTGGGTCTTTCTTTTAAAAGAAAAATCAGAAGTTGGGAGTGTGTTTCAAAACTTTTACACCATGATACACACACAGTTTCAAACCAAAATTCAAATTTTTCGGAGTGATAATGGGAAGGAATTTTTTAATAAGATGTTAGGGGACTTTTTCGTCAAAAATGGGATAATTCATCAAAGTTCTTGTAATTATACTCCTCAACAGAATGGAGTCGCCGAAAGGAAAAATAGACATCTACTTGAAGTTGCTCGTGCTCTAATTTTTCAAACTAAAGTTCCAAAATACCTTTGGGAGATACTATTTTGACTGCTACTTACCTTATTAATCGGCTTCCAACACGAACTTTGAAATTTAAAGCCCCTATAAAATTGCTTTCTGAACTATTTCCCAACACTCGGTTATTAGGGATATTCCCTTAAAAATATTTGGTAGTGTTGCCTTTGTTCATAATCATGACCCCAAAAATTCTAAACTTGATCCAAAGGCACACAAATGTATTTTTGTAGGCTATCCTACAAATCAGAAAGGGTATAAATGTTTTGATCCGATTTCCAAGAAATTATACATTTCTAAAGATGTTACCTTCTTCGAGGGGCAATCCTATTACAACTCCCATCTTCAGGGGAGAGCACGAGTGAAGATGGTGGATGCGGTTTTGATAATTCAGTCGTTGATGTTTTGTATGAACAAGTACCTAATTATTTTAACACACAATCTGGGAAAACAAATGAATTAAATATTGAAGATACTTGTGTTGGTAATGGTGAACAACCAGGGTTAGTGTCATCCCAAAATCTGACTACAAATGGACCAGAGATGTGTGCAAAACGGTATAAAGGTCTTGTTTATTCTAGAAAAAATCCAGAACAAGGAAGGAAAGAAACTATCCCTCTGCAACCCCAAGAATCCAACCTGGAGGTGGATCATGATACTCACGATGACTCTTCCGAGATATCTGAAGGTAGTTCTCAAGCTAATATCGAGTCAACTCAGTTTGATCAACTTGATCTCCCTATTGCTCTTAGAAAAGGAGTCAGAGCGTGTACGAAATCTCCCAAATATCCCATTTCGAACTTTGTGTCATATAAAAACATCTCACCCTCCTATTATGCTTTTATCTCTCGTTTGTCGAATGTGGTTATTCCTAACAATGTTCAGGATGCTCTAAATGTTCCGGAGTGGAGAGAAGCGGTGTATGAGGAGATGAGAGCGCTGGAGAAGAATACTACTTGGGAGAAAGTAAAGCTTCCAGAAGGAAAGACAATTGTTGGTTGTAAATGGGTATTCACTGTGAAATATAACTCAGATGGGTCAGTGGAACGGTACAAGGCTCGTCTGGTGGCTAAAGGCTTCACTCAAACGTATGGAGTCGACTACTCCGAAACATTTTCTCCTGTGCAAAATTAAATACAGTTCGGGTTCTCTTATCAGTTGCAGCTAACTTGGACTGGCCTCTGAATCAGTTAGATGTGAAGAATGCTTTCTTGAATGGAAACCTAGAAGAGGAAGTCTATATGGAACCTCCACCTGGTTTTACTGCGGAATTTGGGACAAAAATCTGCAAGCTAAAGAAGTCTCTGTATGGCCTTAAACAATCCCCTAGGGCGTGGTTCGAAAGATTAACGAAGTTTCTCAAGGGCCAAGGATATAATCAAGGGCAGTCTGATCATACTCTCTTCACAAAAACGTCCACAAGAAACGAACTTTCTGTTCTCATTGTTAATGTGGATGATATGATTTTGACAGGGGATGATGTTGAAGAAATAAATCGACTGAAGCGGAATCTTGCTAGAGAATTTGAGATTAAGGATCTTGGTGACCTACGATACTTCCTTGGAATGGAAGTGGCCCGTTCAAAAAGTGGTATTGTCGTATCACAACGGAAATATATCTTGGATCTGCTGTCAGAAACTGGGATGAGTGGGTGTAAGCCATCGGATACTCCCATAGAACTGGGTACTAAGCTAGGAGATGTTAAAGATGGTGTTCCAGTCGAAACAGGGAGATACCAAAGGTTAGTTGGGAAACTAATCTACTTGTCTCATAAGCGCCCTGACATTGCTTTCGCTGTGAGCATGGTTAGTCAGTTCATGCACTCACCGTGTGAAGAGCATCTAGAGGCTGTGTATCGTATTCTTCGTTACCTCAAAGGCTCCCCAGGGAAAGGTTTGTTCTTCAGGAAGAACGATAAAAGAGGGATAGAGGTCTATACCGATGCTGATTGGGCTGGCTCGTTACTGATAGACGGTCCACGTCTGGTTACTGTACGTTTCTTTGGGGCAACTTGGTTACATGGAGAAGCAAGAAGCAAAATGTTGTCGCTAGAAGCAGTGCAGAAGCTGAGTTTAGATCAATGGCTCAAGGAGTATGTGAAGTTCTTTGGCTACAAAGGGTCTTAGAGGAACTCAAAAAGCCAATAAGTCTCCCGATGAAGCTATACTGCGATAACAAGGCTGCTATCAGTATTGCCCACAACCCGGTCTTACATGATAGGACAAAACATGTTGAGATTGATAGGCACTTCATCAAAGAGAAACTAGAAGGTGGAATTATATGTACTCGCTTTGTTCCGTCTAATCAACAAGTTGCAGATATTTTGACCAAGGGCCTGTTAAGGCAACCATTCGAATTTCAAGTGAGCAAGTTGGGCATGACGGATATCTTCGCACCAACTTGAGGGGGAGTATTGATAATTCAATATTATTTATTTTAGTTATTTATGTTATTTTATTTGTGGGTAGAATCCCATCTTGATAGGGACTCTAGGTTAATTAGGAGTTGTGTTTATTTCCTATATAAGGTGCATTGTTTTCGTTCATTATTATGATGGAATAAAATAATTCTTTCTCTCTAAATTATCATAGATGTCTATTTTTTCTTTCGGCAACTCCATTCTGTTGAGGAGTATAAGTACAAGAACTTTGATGAATTATCCCATTTGTGACGAAAAAATCCCCTAACATCTTATTAAAAATTTATTTCCCATTATCACTTCGAAAAATTTTAATTTTGGTTTGAAACTGTGTGTGTATCATGGTGTAAAATTTTTGAAACACACTCCCAACTTCTAATTTTCTTTTAAGAGAAAGACCCAACATACTCTAGTGTGGTCATCAATGAAAGTCACAAACCAACGTTTGCCAGACCAAGTGGGCACTTTAGAAGGACCCCAAACATCACTATGAATCAAGGTGAAAGGTTGTAATTTCTTATATGGTTGAGATGGAAAAACCGTGCGTTGATGTTTTGCTAATTCACAAGATTCACATCGAAATTTAAGCAATTTTTTATTCATTAATAACTTGGGAAACAAATGCTTTAAATACTGAAAGTTTGGATGTCCTAACATAAATGCCATAGCAAAATCTGACTATCACTAGAAACAGAAATAGAATTAAAACAAGTCTGCCGGTCTTGCCTTCTAGAGGTAGACCCATTATTAAAGAAGTAGAGACCCCCATCCTGTTTAGCAACCCCAATCGTCTTCCCTGTATTTGAATCCTGAAATTTACAATGAGAAGACCAAAAGTTAACTTGACAATTGAGATCAAGAGCTAATTTGCTGACAGAGATAAGATTATACGATAAATTAGGGACATGTTAGACATCTTTAAGAGTGAGAGACGGGGAGATGATTATGGTTCCTTTGTCGGCAACCGCAGTGAAAGAACCATCAATAATTTTAACCTTTTGATTCCCTACACACGGAGTATATGACGAAAAAAATTCCGAGATACCGGTCATGTGGTCAGTGGCCCCTGAATCTAATATCCAGTTGCTATGGGATTTGATACAGGCAATTGTAGCTGTAAACTTATTACCTGACTGAGCAATGGAACATGTGGAGTCAAAGTTTCCTAAGGAATGAGCTTGAACCATTTTACACAGATGCTCAAATTGTTCCTTTATGAATGGAAGTGGTTCTGAGGAAGATGGTTGCGCTGAATCTGCATTGCTTGCTTGGAATGCTCGTGTTCCTCCCCTTGTTTTGTTATCACGCTTCTTCCAATTTGCTGGTTTACCATGAAGCTTCCAGCAACTATCCCTAGTATGACCTAACCACTTGCAATGATTACACCACAATTTCTGCTTTCCTCCCCGCTTATCACTGTCTACGGCTTTATCAAGGCTTCCAGTGCAGACCCCTCACCATCTGTACGGGGTTCCCGTTTGTCTTTCAACATCACAGATCGTTGAGCCTCTTATCTTCGTACATCTGAAAACACCTCTTTAATAGTGGGCAAAGGTATTCTGCCTAAAATACGACCCCGAACTTCGTCTAGGTCCTTGTTTAGTCCAGCCAAGAAGACAATTACCCGACCTCGCTCAACCTTCTTCTTGTAACGAGCACTATCATTCGGGTATTCCCACTCTTCAGTTTCAAACAAATTCAACTCTTGCCGTATGGCCATCATGTCATGGTCGTAGGCTGTAACCCCACGATCTCCTTGTTGCATCTTCCACAACTAGTTTTTGAGTTCGAACATTTGAGAATAGTTGTCTAGATCCGAGTACGTTTCCTTAACCGCGTGTCAGATATTTCGAGCGGTCGGCAGGAACATATAAGGTTTACCAAGTCCAGCCTCCATGGAATTGATCAACCACGAGGTAACCATCGAATTCTCCTCGCGCCATGACTTAAAGCCCGGGTCGTTAGATGGGGGTGGTACCACCTCACCATTCACATAACCTAATTTCCTTTTGCCGTCAATAAACAACCTCATTGGCTGTGCCCATTCAAGATAGTTTCTCCCATTCAACTTGTGATTGATATTCGCCACCAGGTTTTCACTCACAGAATAGATAGAAGCAAACTGTGATATCGGATCCAAGAACGTAGAAGATGGGCTTGTAGTGGAACCACTAGCCGAATCTGTGAGACCCGGAGTTGTAGCACCCACCATAGCAAGTTTATAATTCATATAGCACGAGGATTAGCACTAAACAAATATGATCCCAGCAGCCACACCACTTAAAACAGTTTAACTTAACTAACACCACGTTAAACTAAAATTAAGATAAACTAACCAAGCCAAATACGAACCCAATCGACCAAACTAGGGTTGGAACAGGTGCGGAACAATAAGACGAGATCGACTGGAGAGTTTGGCGGTGATCGGAGCATCGACGCGCCTTCACGGGCGGCTACAGTGGTGGCGCTTGAGACCCACGCGCAGGGAGCTGGTGGCGCGTGTAGGCGCGTGAGGGGCCGGTTCCCGGTGATTTTTCTGGCGTGAGGTTGGGTGAAGATCCGAGTGCCTCTGTGTGGGTGGTGTGATTAAAACACGATACACGTACCAAGAGTTTGAGAATACACTGTGCGGCTAGGGTTTTTTTTGACGTAATAGTTTGTTGGCGGCTAGGGTTTTGGCCGAATAAACTGCCTATGCAGTTCCTAAAATTCCTCTGATACCATATAGAATTTAGAGAGAACTATTATTCTTATTTCATAATAATAAAGAATGGAAACAATGCACCTTAAATAGGAAATAAACACAACTCCTAATTAACCTAGAGTCCCTATCAAGGTGGGCTTCTACCTACAAATAAACACATAAGTAAATAAAATAAATAATACTGAATTATCAATAATATGGTCAAGAATTGAACTTATTCACTTTTAGTGCATGGATTATGTCCCCAATAGGAAACATGACTCTTAATCCGGGATGTCTCACAAAGGAAAGATGGACTCTTTATTTTGGGTCCGGGGGTAATTTAAAAAGAACTAAGTGAATAGGTCTTATGGCGAATCTGAAAACTGACCGTACTGAACCGAACCGAACCGAACCGAACCGAACTGAACTGAACTGAACCGTTCTGTTAAACACCGAACCGAAATCAAAAATGAAGAAAATGAAACTGAATAGATTCTGTTCAGTTTTGGGTTCAGCCTTTGCAGACCTGAACCGAATCGAAACAAATTTCCCCAATACTACGTCATTTTTTTTGGAGACCCTAAAATCTATCCCTAATTAAGTTGTTCCCCAATACTACGTCCAAGAGATGTCCAACCTCCAAAATCAAGGCTCTAAGGTTGATGTTTCGTGACGAATACATTCCTATTTTGTAATAGTTTAGTAATTTTTTTTTTGTTTTCTGTATTGTATATTATAGGGACTTATAACACACCTACTACAACAATGCACTAGAATTGATTGTTTTTCTGGATTGTATATTGTCTAATGTCTATAAATCTTAATGTTGTCATTTGAACTTTGAAATATGGGTTGTCTATTTGATGTTTGAACATTTGAAGTATGGATTATCTAATATCTATTTAAGTTTAATATTTTTAAATTCTTGTAGTTTTCTTTTTTTCATGTTTGGGTGTTAAATGTGAAATTTGTTTTGCTGTACGTACACTTCAAATTGGCACTTCATGTTAGGTTGAAGTTTCCCACTTTGATTGTTTCTTACTGTGCTATTGCGACTCTTTTGAGTTATCCAGTTGAGAGAAAAAGTTGAGTCTAATATGAAACTTGATTTTTGGTTTTTTATTTAAAAAAAAAAACACAATAAAACCGAATAAACATGAACCAAAGAGTTCAGTTAAGGTCTGGGTATGTAAGTTTTAAAAAGGAACAAAAACAGAAAATGAATTTGAAAATTTGGTTTGGTTCAGATTCCCCAAATTCTAACCTGACCGAAAACAAAATCTCCCCTAAATTGGAATGTTCAAACAAGCGCGAAAACAAAAACTCCCCTAAATTGGAATGTTCAACCAAGCGGCACCCTAAATTGTTCACCCTCTGTTGTTTTAGAAATATATACACACACATATATGGACAGTTCAGATCTGGTACAGACCAGTACGGACCGGCCTTTAACGACGAATTTTAGTTGCCAAAACATTGGAAGATGTTTTTCAGTGATGAAAATTCGTCGCTAAAGGGTCTGTACCAGATTTGTCTATATATGTAAAATATATAATTTTTCTTTTAATTGTTTTGCTAGATTGCAAAGCATCATAGTTTTCTTTTTTACTTGAAAAATGAAACAGGGCCCTATCTGTGGTATGGACAACTCCATTAGTTGCAACACTTGGTATGTCTTTGACGATACCCCTTGCAATGGTAGCTGACATAGTAGTACACGGTCGCCACTATTCTCCGATCTACATTATTGGATGCGTTCAGGTATTCATGTAATTCATTTACTCTTTATCGAAAGTGTTCTAAAGAGACATGATAAATTGGTCGGAAGGACCATTCAGAGACTGGCCTTTTCAAATTTCTGAATCAATGGCAGTGTTTGGTTCATTGGTATCATAAATAATGAAAACTAATTGCATGACTTTTTGTGTGCCGTTTGTTAGCATCAAAAATTTAAAATATATTGTAGCCTTAAATCATTATCTTTGCATTTAAAATCAGCATTACAATTTCATACAAAATAACCCCTTTCATGGGATTTTATGTGTAATCAATCATTGTACCTACTTCCTATGCCGACTTTGTTATCCATGAACACGCTTTTATAGCAATATTTACTTTAACTAGTCTCAGTTTACTGATAGTGCTATTTTGATTCAGGTTTTTGCAGGGTTTGTGATAGCAAACATACCCGATAAATTTTCATGTAGGGGGGGAAATTAAGAGTTTTTGTATATATAGAAGACGACTTTCCTTAGAACCTTAACTGTTTATTCCGATTCCCTCTCTATGGTAGTATCGATCTTTACCAATTTGTGAGAAATGTAGTATCTCAAGCTTGTATCAATGTGTCCTTATCCTTAAAACCTTGTATCAAATTAATATCAACAGTACTCAGTTTAATCTCAAGCTTATGTGAATATTAATTACCTTTATGGCGTTAATTGATGCGTCATTGTTCTGTTAGATCATCGACAATGGCTCGATTTGGTATAGGTGGGAGAAATTTATCATCTAGTACTGTTGTATGTTGTACATTAGGAGAAGGACAAGATTAAGTTGGGTTAAATTTCTTGTCATACAGACGAAAAATTTCGTAGGAGTGCAAATGGGCAGGAGAAATCCGAACAAAGCTGCAATATATATCGCGGTTTGACAAGGAAATGGATCTCAATAGTCCTTTCGGCGTCTAATTACTTTTGTTTGCCTCAATTCAAACCATGCCAAGTAGTTAATTTTATACTACTTTTGTGACGCCCTGATTCCTCAAAAAAGTTACCTCTGGGTTAACAGTTAATCACGATTGGCGTTACTAACAATAGTTAGGGAATTGTAAATTAAAACCTTCTTGTCTCTCCAATTTAAAATTTCTCAATTAAGTACAAAATATTGGGTTCTTTATTTGGCCAAACAGTACGTGCATTCAATGTAGTCGGACAATTTTCACAAAACTAGGTGTGACGCTAAAATGACAAATATTTGAACTTTTTCAAGGCAACCACATGGGGAGTCACACTTTTAATTAGGTGGGTGTTATTGACAAACATCAAAACACTCTTTTAACACTTCGTCCTATTTACTCAACCCTTAAAGATTGAGAATATGTGCACATACTCGGTACTTAGAGATCAAGCCATTGATGGGTAAGATTTTTTACATTGGCTAGGCCTCTAAGAACCTATTATGTGCAAATATAGTTAGTCCTTAGGGTTGAGCCAATGTGCACATACTCGGTCCTTAAAGACCGAGTCAATGTTGAAGTGTTAGAGAGTGTTTTAGTGTGTGTTAATAGTAGTCTCCTTTAATTTTTACAAGTCCGGATAAAACCTATTGGTTCAAAAGTTTTTCACTGAAGTCCAACATATAAAAAGTCTCGTCGTATCAAAACATTAATTACATTGCTTTACAAAGCCAATACATAAAAGGACATCAACAATACTATTTCCCCGGGGAACTAGACAAAAGTGATGAGATAGTGATATCATGAGTCGCATCTAAGATTTAGACTTATGCCATTCCGGCGTCTTGCTGATGTACCTGCTAATGTACTTATATAGGAAAAATAATAAGAATAAGCTAAACGAGCTCAATGAAAACTAATTAGGTTGTTAGTATTTTTTGACATCTAATTGTCTCAAAGTCCAACCAAATGAGATGGCTAAGCTCAAAACAATATGGATGGTAGTGGGTTTAATCACTAGGTTGAAGGTCTCATCATAATCAATACCTAATTATTGATGAAACCCCTTAGCTACTGAAAACTAGATGCCATTAATCTATAATTAGGATCTTGGGATTGAAATTATTTGAAATAAAATAAAATAAAATAAAAGTTATACCAATTGCACAGCACATAAAATTAAATGGTATTAGCAAATTACCTCTAATCCACACCGTACCAAAATTTCACCATAACATTGAGAGTGGCTTACAAAAACCACTAGTCAGTAGATCAACAAAAAATTAAATATTGCAAATCTCTCACTTAGACCCTTTGCTTCTAATTTTCTCTCACCTATGCTCCTTTAATTCTCTCTCAAATAGCACACACATTCTGCGCTAATACAACGCCTCTATTTATCTAGAGTTTAAGCAGCACATTTCTAGTACGCATTGTGCAACTTTCCATGCGTGGGGCCACTTTGAAAGATTAAAACAAAATAATATATCTCTCTCCACTGTTAGTAACATTGTAAAAGTAAAAAATAAATAAATCACACAGCTCTTTCTCTCTCTAGACGCTGGTTCTCTTTCTCTCTGTAAACTAAAAAGCTTCAACCTCCATTATCTTCCATCCTCCAACCTAAGAGATTTGCGAGAATCTCCTCTCTATTTTTTTTCCTCAAAAGTCTGTGTTTTAAATGGGTTTAATATAGGTCTTATTTTTTGTGTTTTGAGGATCTAGATTCGAATTTGGGGTTTTTATTTGGGTTTGATGCTTGTTATATTTCAGTTGCTTATTATATGTGAG
Organism: Lonicera japonica; assembly: GCA_021464415.1. Taxonomy (NCBI): domain Eukaryota; kingdom Viridiplantae; phylum Streptophyta; class Magnoliopsida; order Dipsacales; family Caprifoliaceae; genus Lonicera; species Lonicera japonica. The sequence goes on along the minus strand of JAKCWG010000590.1, from coordinate 71,297 downwards.
CTGAGGTTTGGGGTATTTCGAGTTTAAAGGAATGCATTTGGGGTTGCTTATTAATTGGGTTTGATTCTTATTTTGTGTGATTTGAGGTGATAAGTTAGATTTGATTTTGGGTTTTTAATTTGGGTTTAACGCTTGTTCTAAGTTGGTTTAAATCTTACTAAGATGATTCTTAATTAACAGTTTGTGTTGTGCTGATTTCATAATTTTCTTAGGGTGGACATAAATAAGCTCTCTATGGCCATTCCAAAACATATTCTTAAAAAGGATAAAATTCCTCCGGATTTGCATGTGGTGTCCCAACTCTAAATATGGAGGATGGAAGATAATGATGTTAAAGCTTTAGAGTAGAGAGAGAGAGAGCAATCCGTCTGGTAGAGAGAAAGAGAGCCACCAACTAGAGAGAGAAAGAGCTGTGTAATTTGTTTTGTTTGTTTTACTTTTCCAATGTTACCAATATTGGAGGGAGGGATATTATTTCGTTTTAATCTTTTAAAGTGGGGCCCCACGCGTGGAAAGTTGCGCAATGCATATGTATTTGTGCGTACAGGAAATACACTGGAGTTTTAGGCTGCCAAAGATGAAAACAAAAAGGAAACGAATTCCATATCTTTTAATTAATTAAGGGTGGTGTTATTTTCACCCCACAAACTACTTGCTTACACTCTCACAAAAAAAAAAAGTTCTAAACTCCTATTTCCACCCCACTCAATTAATCATTTTCAACCAACTAATTACTCATTAACATTAATTACTATTCATCATCATTTTCATCATCTTCTTCTTCTTCTTCTTCCTCTTCATCTTCTTCTTCTTCCTCTTCATCTTCCTCTTCTTCTTCTTCTTCTTCTTCTTCTTCTCTATGATTTTTACTCAATGGTTAATAATTAACAAAAATTCAGATCTAATTAACACATTCTATCTCATTCAATTCATTTCAAAAGCCAACAAAAATTCAAAAGTAACTCACAAAATCTCCATTAATGTCACACAAAAAAAACCTTAAGTTGTAGAGAATGGTAGAGAATAGCAAATCAAGGATTATCAAAGTAGAAAAACCTAATGAAAGAAAGATATGTTTGTTTTTATTATGTTTAATGTTTATTTTCTTTAGTTAATATCAAAAAAAAATTTGTACCAACAAAACGAATTAGAGCATTAGAACAGGTTACCTCGGTTACGGGAAACCAAAATTTAAGCACTTATTCGATTTTCGGTGACCGAATGTGTAATTTGATTATATTTCAGACAACTTCGGTCCTAGGAGACCGAGCAATTTGATGAATTTCGGTCCTATGAAACTAAAATTATTCAAAATACTCGGTTGTTAAAGACCGATGTAAGGTCCTGAGAGCTAAAAATATAGTCCAGAATACTTCGGTTGTGAGGAATCGAGGAAGTGGATGAATCTCGGTCATAGAGAACCGAAATTATTCTCAATACTCGATTTTTAGAGGGCGATGTAAGATCCCGAGAGCTAAAATATGATACAAGGAGGCCACGGTTGTAAGGGACCAATGAGTAGATGGATGCAAAAATTTAAAAACCATTGTTGAGAAGAAGAAGAAGAAGAAGAAGAAGAAGAAGAATTAATGATTAATTATAATTAGTTTGTGTTGCATTAAGGATTAAATGAATGTAAAATTTTAGAAACCATTGTTGAGAAGAAGAAGAGGAAGAAGAAGAAGAAGAAGAAGAAGGAGGAGGAGGAGGAGGAGGAGGGGGATTAATGATTAATGGTTAAATATAATTAATCATTAATCTATGTATATTAAAATGGGAGTGGTAAAGGAAGTAGTGGGAGTGTTAATGAGTAAAAGAGAGTTGGTGGGAGTGGTAGTGAGAGTGGGAGTGAAAGCAAGTAGTTTGTGGGGTGAAAATAGCACCACCCTTAATTAAGTCCTAAACCGGGTAGAATTCAAACTTCCTTTATCTTTTGCAAATCCTAGCTGGCAAGGAAAGCTTGGTCGACAAGGAATTATTCTTTTCTTTTTTTTATCCACGATTCTAACGATCACCCACTTGGAGGGAAAAAAAATAGTAAACCGACTACACGAATTATTAGTGAGTATTGGTGCAATGAAGACTAATTGGAGTTGGGCTCAACTCTAGTTTTCTTAAGATGGTATCCCTATAGTTGATTAGCTCTTTAAAAGCCTTTGACCACTAATCTTTCCTCATGCTTCTTAGAACCATTGTGCTAATCTTTTACTTGATAAACCCACTTCTTGTGTAGAGTCTTCTTTGGTTACCTAGAAGGTCTTAATCTTATTTTGATAATGACAAAAAGTTAAACATGTGTATTTTACATGTATTGTAAATGTATTTGGACTTCATCGATTTAATAAGCTCCTTTGACTTCCCGAAGTATCCCGAAAACTAAAACCAAAATCTTATCAAGTGTTTTATGACGCCATAAGATTCTCTCCATCCACACATGAACTCAAGCAAGCATCTATCAAGATGGAAAAGCGTTGTGAATTCAAGAGAAGCTCAATTATTCAAAAACAAGTTGTATTGAAGTCCAACAACGTTATTAATTTATGCAAGTGCTTAGCTATTATGTAAAGTTTCATTTTTGATCACAAACTAAGCTTAACCATGATCATGAATCATCCATTACATTCATACACTTTCAAACTTCATTGTAAAGCTATTTCTCATAAACCGTTTTTTTTTGTAAAAATCATAACTAATTTATTTGGTTGAATTAATGTTTAAAACTAACACCAACGAATAACCTCTAGAACACTCTATGAGCTTTCAAGAGATTTGAGGTTTGAGTCGTTCAGAAATTCTAGAAGCATGTAATCGACTACATGGATCATGGGAGAGTCGACTATTATTCAAAAAACAGCTGTTGGAAAGTTTGAAAATGTCCACTTTTGACCCAAAACCTTTCATAATCACTTCCATATACTTTTGCAAACTATATATATGAGGCCCTAAACATGTTTTTACACACTTGAATCATTCTACAAACTCATTTTTCATATCTCCAAAATTATTCAAGTATTAAATTCATTGCATTGATCATATTCTTTATATTTGAGCTTATTTATTAATTAATCTTGATAACTCTTGATGGGGTTAAATACTGATTTTTACTATTGGCATACAAAGGTAATTCAATAATTTTACCCCCTGTAAAATTCCACATTTATCTCTGGTAAAATTTCACTTTTACCTCCACTAAAGTCCCACTCATCTCCACTGAAATTCCAGTTACCTCCATTAAATTCCACTCAAATTCCACTTACATCCACTCACCTTTGTAAAATTACCTTTTTACCCATCATCTTCATCAAATTTACCTTTTTACCATTCTAGATTTTACCTATAAATATCCCCCCTCATTCATCATCCAACATCAACAAAAGCACACAACAAAACACATCATCCTTCTCTTCCAAAATCCATCCATCTCATCCAAGAGATAAAAAATCATTGGCAATACAAATACAAGCCGATTTAAGAAGAAATAGGAGGGTCTTATCCTCTCTCTTTTCATACCCTAAAAAAATACCAATAAACCTTATACACTCTCTCTCCTACACAGTTTATTATTTATTCTATTGAAATATTTGTAATCCTAATTCTATATTCATAAATAGAATTAGTGAAATTGTAGAGGAAAAAGTTGGTAGCTTGTATCATCATCCAAAGTTGATTGCCTTTGAGCTAATACAAAGCAAGCACACACAAAAGGATGACGTATTGTCGGACTAACATAAGCGCTACCGGGTGAACCTACCTTAATAAAAAATGTCATGTGTTCATCATTACGCCACATTTATTTTTTATTTACCGATATTCACTTATTGATTGGTTAATTATCTATTTCTATATTTTGACACCATCAGTTGGCGCCGTCTGTGAAAACGATAAACTCTCTAAAGCTCTCGTTCTTTAGAAATTACAAGTGAATTTTCGGTATAAAAACTCCAAATCCCGCGGGCCTACGGTAGCTCAATATTATCGGGCGCATAACTTCTTGCTCAGAACTCCAAATTATGCAATTCTGGAGTCCATTTTGGAGAAAATTTCAAGAGCTACAACTTTTCAGTTCAAGCCTTTTTCAAATTCATCCATATCAGGGTTCAAAACTGCGATACAAATTTTATGGAACAAAAAAGGCAAAAAAATTCGTGGGCCTATGATAGCTCAATATTCTCGGGTGCACAACTTTGCACTCAAAACTCCAAATTATGTGATTATGGAGTCTAGTTTGGAGAAAATTGCAAGAGCTACAACTTTTCAGTTCAAGCCTTTTTCAAATTTGGCCATCTCGGGGTTCAAAACGGCGATACAAAATTGCTGCAACAAAAAATGCGAAAATCCCGCAGGCCTACACTAGCTCAATATTTACGGGCGCATAATCATTCAAAAATCTAGTTACGGTTAACCCAATGGGATAAAACCCAAAAGAAGAGATAAGTTATTTTTTAATAACTCATATATGATTTTTCTTTCTATATTAATATATCTAAAGTTGTATCATTTTCTTACAATTAATGATCTTTATTGTAGGTAAAATTGACGAGCTTCAAAAAAAGAAAATTATTACAATTGAATGTAATTTTTATCAAATTCATCCGACAAACCACAAAAAAGAAATTAAAGAAATTTTCAGCGGATATCAAACTTTCACAAAGCTGAATGTGATTTTGAAGTCTGTCAGATAACCGTAGGACAACTCCAGCCTAAAGAGATCTGGCTGAGAGTGATCATCTACTGTTGCACCACTGGTCCAGAGACTAAAATTTTGACGTTCCCTGGTGATAAATGAAAAAATTGTCATAATTTGCCTAAGTCAGAAGGGGGCATTTCTCTACTCAAGACTTAGCCAAAAAGAACAAATTTTTCTTTTAAGAAACCAAGGACTTAAATAAGAAAATTGTCAGAATTTGCCTAAGTCAGAAGGGAGTATGACTATACTCAAGACTTAGCCAAAAAGAACAAATTTTCCTTTTAAAAAACCAAGGACTTAAATGAGAAAATTGTCAGAATTTGTCTAAGTCAGAAGAGGGCATGACTCTACTCAAGACTTAGCCAAAAAGAACAAATTTTCCTTTTAAGAAACCAAGGATTTCGAAAAAAATTCCTATCACCATATAGGGGCCATGCTTTAAACAATCACAAATGGAACATCTCCGGAACATTTGTACAAAGCCCACACTAGAGGTGCACATTATCTAGTCACTCAAAAAAGGCTGAACAATCTGGAGATCATCAGCACCAAAATTCAAAATAGTACTGAAATCAGAAGAAGAATAATCAAAAAAATCATGTCCTATATCCCCTAAAGCCTCCAGTCAAGGTTCGTTGGTTCGAAAAATTCCGCAACAAAATAAGCTTGGGAAGATTGAGATAAAAAATCGTCCGAGGCAGCTTGGTGATAGGCGTCCAAGGTAGCCTGATGATAGGCGCCCGAGGCAGCCTGGTAATAGGACAAATTAGAAAATGACGGCAAATCCACTTCAGTCGGAAGAGCCCCATTTTCTATAAGATTCGCGGTAGTCAAAAGGATATCCTGTACACCCTCTTCCGACATAAGGAGCCTTAAAAAACTTCCGAGAATAGGTTCTGGAAGATTCACGGCAGTCAGAATAACATCAGGCACATTATTTTCTGCCGACGAAGGAAACCTCAAGGAACCTCCAGGAGGAGCAAAGGAGCATAACGGGTTAACGCAGGAAGACCATCCTTCTAATCGAGTCTCTAATGCCGTCACCCGTGCCTGTAACTCTTCCACCTTCCGTTCAAGAGAAGCAAGGAGAGTAGTACAACCTTTAGTGGGATTCTCGATTCTCGCCGTGGCTTTAAAAAGATATGAACTGAGAGTCTCAAGATGTTGGTCTTCGGGGACATCTTGCAAAAAAGATGCAACGTTCCTTACCCCAAAAACAGTGAAGATTGTATGGTAATCCTGACGATCAATCACATTTCAAAAAATTTTAGCATATTCGTAAGATAGAGGACATCTCTTGTGGCCATAAGCGCAAGCTACACATGGAGGACCTGCAAAACGGTGAGTGTTTGACATTATTTCGGTTTACTTCCGTAAGAGAAACTGTATTACAAAAGAGTGATGATGCGAGGTGCGAATGGTCTAGTTGTGAATATCCCTTTGAAAATTTGAAGAAGAGAATGGGATCTTGAGGAAGATGAAGAGGGAGAAGGGATAAGAGCACGGATTTCAAGTTCGAAAAAGAAAGAAAAATTGTCTGAAAAGGGGGAAGGGAGAGGAGCCTCCGACAGGGAGAATCTCGAGAGAAGAAATCTCGCTAAAAAGGGGCCGATAACAAAGGCAGGTCTCAAGGAAAAAAGGTGCCACAAATATATATATATATATATATATATGTATATATAAAATAAAGAGTTGGAAAAGGCCCGAATATAATCAAACTATTTATGACTAAAAGTATAGCGAGCTTTACATATTAATGTTCCAAGCTCTACGACTTGCATAGAATGTCTAACGAGTTCTACCCATTAATGTTTCGAGCTCAATGACTAGCATCCGAGATCTAGCTTCCTTAAACTAAGACACGAGATCAATGTCTAGCTAGCCTTACACAATGATGTTCTGAAACTCTAAGACTAATGATCAAAGTTTAGTTAGCTTTACACATTAATGTTCCGAGCTTCACAAACTTATGTTCAAAGGTTAATGAAACCTTACACGACGATTACTCGAGTTCTCTCCATGATTATCTTCCTTGACTAGTACCCGCTCTCACACCTTAGCTTTGAACCGGACCACTTAACTGACAAAACTATTTATTTTTCACATTCAGCTTTCAGCATAAAAATAAAGGATATGGGACAATTGATGGGGTTAAATACTGATTTTTACCATTGGCATACAAAGGTAATTCAATAATTTTACCCCCGGTAAAATCCCACATTTACCTCCGGTAAAATCTCACTTTTACCTCCACTAAAATCCCACTCATCTCCACTCAAATTATACTTACCTCCATTAACTTCCACTCAAATTCCACTCACCTTTGTAAAATTACCTTTTTACCCCTCATCTTCATCAAATTTACTTTTTTACCATTCTAGATTTTACCTATAAATACCTTCCCTCATTCATTCATCCAACATCAACAAAAACACACAACAAAACACATCATCCTTCTCTTTCAAAATCCATCCATCTCTTTCAAAATCCATCAATTTCATCCAAGAGATAAAAAGCCATTGGCAATGCAAATACAAGCCGATTTAAGAAGAAATAGGAGGGTCTTAGACTCTCTCTTTCCATACCCTAAAAAATACCAACAACCCTTATACACTCTCTCTCCTACATAGTTTATTATTTATTCTGTTAAAATATTTGTAATCCTAATTCTATATTCATAAATAGAATTAGTGAAATTGTAGAGGAAAAAGTTGGTAGCTTGTATCATCATCCAAAGTTGATTGCCTTTGAGCTAATACAAAGCAAGCACACACAAAAGGAGGACGTACTGCCAGACTAGCATAAGTGCTACCGGGGGAACCTACCTTAATAAAAAATGTCATGTGTTCATCATTACGTTGCATTTATTTTTTATTTATCGATATTCACTTATTGATTGGTTAATTATCTATTTCTAGATTTTGACACCATCAACTCTAATGTAAGCTTCATTTGTAATATTCATAGACACTTGAGAGTTATTGTATCTTGGTGTGTGTCACCAAATCAAATATTATTCTTCAAATTGTGAGAGATTTTTCTCATAATATAGCAAGAGTGCTTCTTGTGATTAAGTGTGATGAGAAGAATCACACTTGTTCAGTTTTGTGAGAATAATAACACTTGTTTAGTGTAGTGAAAAAGATTACGCTTGTAAATGTTTGATTTTCACTCGGAAGAAAATCGATTTTTGTGAAATTTCTCGAGGGCACTACTTGGGTGCGGACGTATGATCTAAACAACTGAACCGCGTGAACAACACGTCATTGGCTCATTCAGTTCAATCTCTCTAAAATCAAACTCTCTATTTTCTTGTACTTATATTTGTTGATTGCTTATGTGATTGATTTATATACATACTTCCTTAATAAACATTGTATTAAAGTTTTATTATTTAAACTTTATTTGAAACTATTTTTAAAATTTCATTAAGTTTTAAAAACCTTATTCACCCCCCCTCTAGGGTATTTTTTCGACATACATTCTTCTTCCCCACTGGTAGCTTCGCTAGCTCCCATGTCTTGTTACATGCTCCATCATAGAAGTTAGGTTCACCTCCAACAATAAGCAACACAATATTCAAGTTTCTCCTTTTCGATACACTAGGCCAGGAATATTACCTTGATACAGGAGTAGGAACTGGTGATTCTGTTGTCTCCATTTGTTGTGCACAACTTTGTGGCGCAGGATCCGTTGTCTGAGAACTATCTTCTCTTTATTCTTTTATTTTTCTCTGTCTTTGAGCTTTTTCTACTCTAATCATGCCACTTATTTTGAAGCTAACTCTATTTCATTTCCCATAGATGCAACTCTGACTAATTCTTTGGTGCCATAAATTGGAATCTTATTTTCTTGTTATTATATTTTCAATTGACTCACAAGAATCCACCATCATGTAGAAAGTGCCTATTATACAGCTTTGTGCAACAATTTTTCACCTCGGGAAACCTTCCATGAATCACAATTGAAGGTTATGAAATAACCTTGTATTGTTAACTGGCGTATCGAGATCAAATTCTCCTCCAAGTCATGTATGTGATGAATGTCGTTCAACTCCCACACGAAACCCATTCAATTTGATCTATACTTCGCCTTTGTCGGCCACGTCGCATGGCTGATCATCACCAAGGTATAATTGTCCCTGGTTGCTTAGTGCGTAACTTGTAAAGAGTTCTTTCCTTGAGGTAGTGTTGATTGATGCTCTGGAATCTAGAACCCTCTGGAATCTAGAACCCATGACCCCGTCTTGGTTTAATTTTCCCGAAATACTTTATATAGTGTCAAATTTTCCCGGAATTCCAACACTTAATAATCTTTTGATTATCTTGGTTTTGAGATCTATTGATTTTTTTTTGTATTTTTTGAACTTAATTTTCTTCTGTAGTATCCATATCCTCGTGTAGAATTTTAGCCTATTTCTTCAACATTTAAGGCTGAATAGGAAGTGAACGATTTAGCAAAATCCTTTCGAAAAATCTCCTCATGATTTAGAATTAGATTTCTAATATTGGCATACTTGAGCTTATCTTTCCTAGCGAAATTACTCAACAACGTTGTGAACACCTCATTTTGTGACCATCGCAAGAATCCCAATCTCTAAGAAAATGAACACGCATACATGCATACATACTATATACATGTAATACAAGTCAAAGAAGGAAGCAAAAAGGATACCCGGGCGAGAAGTTGCGAGAATTACTAGAAGCTGCCGGAATCGAAAACTGTCATATCTTGTGAATATTTGAATAAAAAGAGTTCATGATTTATGATAATTGTTAAACTTTGAGGGTTGTTATATAGAGCCATAAAGAGTAGTGTACTAGAAAATCAACTCGATTCGACGGTCGGATCTCTAAGAATTCAGAAAACTGGGAGTTCACTTTGGGTAATCAAATGGAGGCCTTATAGAACTCCGATTGATGAAAAATTCGGATACAATCTAGAATACATTTGGAGGCAAAACATATTCAAATTTCAGGAAAATTCAACTGCTACAACTTCACTTATCGTACGACAAATGAGCTTGTTGTACGCGAGTACCTTTCCTATGCAAAAAAACTCTTCGTACCAATCCGATCAAACAAAGTCCTTACCGAACTCCGATCGGCTTCAACATTTTACAGGGTCTATAAAACCTCTATTTTCAATACATATACAAAAATAAGAAAAATTCAATGGCTACAACTTCACTTGTCATACGACAAGTGAGCTTATTGTACGCGAGTACCTTTCCTATACGAGAGAAACTCTTTGTACCAATATGGGAAAACAGAGTCCTTCCCAAACTCTAGTCGGCTTCAAATTTTGACGGGGTCTATGAGACTTATATTTCCAGTACATATCCAAAAAGAAGGATCATCCAATGGCTAGAACTTCATTTGTAGTACAACAAGTGAGCTTGTTGTATGCAATTACGTTTCCTATGGGGGAAAAACTATTCATACCAATATGAGGAAACAGAGTCCTTCCCGAACTCTGATCAGCTTCAAATTTTGATAGGGTGTATAAGACTTCTATTGCCAATACATATCCAAAAATAAATATTATCCAACGGTGGGAAGGCTTTTCGATAAGCTCATAAAGTTCTGGTTACAATCTATTTTCTTGCTCTCTAAGTAATTTACAATTATATATAGAGTTCTTTCAATTCATACTTTTTAATCAACAATCAAGGGGATTTCTTGGTACAGACCAAGAGACCCATATTCTCTCCCCTCGAGAAGGCTAAGGTATACTTTTCTTTCTCCTCTTTTATTTATTCGTCACTCTCATAATTCAGACTCTTATCTGCATAATACTATCACTTGATAGCTTTTCAAAACCCTTTTTAAATTATTTTTCAAAACTAAAGGTGTATAACAAACCCTAATCCAATTCTAAAATAGTATTATTATTTTCTTACATTTTCAAAAGTTCGGATTAGCAGTATTGTTAAACGAAGGAATCGATTATTCATGATATATCCAATCTAACTCATAGATTGCAGTGTATATGTGATAAATACTCTATTATGAGAGCACTAATGCCATTTATATCGGACTAATCAATAGACTATGGTACATGATCGGTTAACTCACCTTATATTACATCAAATATAAGATTCTATATCAAATCAGTTTCTAAAAAGTCCATAGCTTTAGGAAATCGTTTCATATCCAAAAATCAGTATCATCCAACGGTGGGAAGGCTTTGTGATAAGCTCATAAAGTCCTGGTTACGATATATTTTCTTGCTCTCTAAGTAATTTACAGCTATATATAGACCCCCCCTTCATTCATACTTTTCAATCAATAATCAAGGGGATTTCGTGATACACACCAAGAGACCTATATTCTCTCCCTCCGAGAGGGCTCAGGTATAATTTTCTTTCTCCTCTTTTATTTATTCGACAGTTTTATAATTCAGACTCTTGTCTTCATAATACTATCACTTGATAGCTTTTCTAAACCATTTTTCAAATTGTTTTTCAAAACTAAAGGCGTATAATAGACCCTAATCCAATTCTAAAATAATATTATTACTTTGTTACTTTTTCAAAAGTTCGGATTAGCAGTATTGTTATACGAAAGAATTGATAATCACTATATATCTAATCTAACTCATAAATTGCGGTGTATATATGATAAATCCTCGATTATGAGAGCACTAATGCCATATATATTGGTCTAATCAATTGACTATGGTACACGATCGGTTAACTCGTCTCATATTACATCGAATATAAGATTCTACATCGAATCAGTTTCTAAAAAGCCCAAAGCTTTATAAAATCACTTGCTTCATTGTATCTACTATTATTAAACTTTTTTTTTCAATTACACACACACACTTATTTTCAAAATCATGGGCGAACTAGGAAACACATCGTTTTCATCTCATCCCAAGAAATCTCGATTTCTAAAGCAATCACAGAAAGCTATAAAGTAATAGCAATAGCACACAAGAATTGAATTATAACACACACATATCCTACTTAAGAGATCGAAAGGGCGAATTTAGTGCCTAACACCTTCCCAATTCGTAACTTAATCTCCGAATCTTCAAATCAATTAGTTCGATACATTGTGTATAAGAGAATATTTAGTCCATAAATACGTCTCTTTTACACAAATATTTTGTTTGTTTAGTAAAACAAACTGGCGACTCTTAATCTTTTTAAAATTGATTTTCAAAGCATCATGGAATCGTCACCCACGAGGACTTAGGTGTCGAGAACGCGGGTTCTCACAGACGTTCTCTTGGCCTTCTAGCTTTTTGGTAGCGAAGCCAAAACTTAAGGCCTAAACTTTTCATCGTTAAGATTGATTTTGGCATCTTCAAATTAAATAATTTCATCATTAAGTGCACCTTATTATTATGGCTTTTCATACATGCCAGATAACACTGACATAATGCCGGTAGTGGTTGTTTCATTCACCTCGTTGAACACCACGATTCTTGACAATAACAAACAGATGACTCTTAGCACTTGTCCTTCAAGTAGTAACCACTTGTCATCTTTCATCTTTCATATTTTCTAGTTTTCTACTAATTAAAGTTGAGGAAGATGCATCTTCTTCCTGTATAAATAATTTTTGATCTGCATTATCCAGAAAGCGAAATCGTTGCCGTCAAACTTGTCGATTCCTTTTCCTTTTTTCTGCCATTACTTCCATTAAAACCTAACCCTCTGATGCATGTTGTTAGGAAACTAAATGCGATAAATCTCCAATTAGGATCTTGGCATACAAATAATAAAACACAAATTGGATCAAAATTATTTGAGACAAAAGTAATAATTAAACCAATGGCACAACATATAAAATAACTTGGTATTGACTAATCCAAAACGCACCAAAATTTCACTATATCAACAAAAGTGGTTTACAAAAGACGTTGGCCAATAGACCAATAAAAAAAATTTAGACATTGCAACAGCTCTCACCTTGACACTTTACTTATAATTTTCTCTCACCTATAATTTTCTAATTCTCTCTCAAAGAGCACAAAAGCTTATACTTTAACACAACACCTATATTTATATTAGAGTTTAAGTTTAACAAAACCGAAAAGAAAAAGGAAACAAGTTCAGCCTCCTTTAATTAAGTCCTACATGGAGTAGAATGCAAACTTCCTTTCCTTTTTGCAAACCCTCGTTGGCAAGGAAACCTTGGTGGAGAAGGAATTCTTTTCTTTTTTTTCCCTCCACAATTTTAACATGGAGTAGAAGGCTTTGTAACGCTTAACAGAACTATCAGCACATCATTTGCGTTTGAACATTCATTTACAGCCAATGAGATTTTGTTGAGATGAAAGGTCTTTGTTTTATTTTTCAGTAAAGCAATGAATTCTTGAGTTATGGAAATTAGCTATTTTGGATATCGAGTAACATGAGAGAAGCAATAGGTTCTTCGCTAAAGGAAGCAAGTTCTGCAACCATGGCCTGAGGGAGAGGATAACGAATTGTACCATCAATATAAACAATAGGTTTAAAATTCTACCATGGAGATTTGTAACCATGTGATGAGGTCTACCAATAGGAGTGACAGGAGGATCACTGGGAGCAGGGGCTAAAAGTGGGGCCTAGATAATTGTTTGTAATGGTTGAGAAGAATCCATATCTGGAGGGGGATATGAAGTGGATGGCGGCAATAGCTCAGCAAGAGAAGCGGGGAAACGATAATAATTCTTTGGAATTGTTCCAAAAGGCGGGAAGCAAGTACATGTATTGTAGGTGAAGAGGGGATATAGTTACCGGTAGCACCAAAGGATTGAGGGCAAGTTGTTTAAGGAGATTTTGCATTAGTACATTTGCAATTGGAAACTGGTGAAAGTATTGGTTACTAACTGGCCAAATAAATAAGAGAAATTAAAGGAATTCCCACCTTAAAATAGAGTATGAAGGCGATTAATAATGTAAATTGTAGTTGGCACGGTTTTCACCCAATGGTTAAGTGGGACACTAATAGAGGCAAGCGGTGTACGATTGCGATGCTTGCGTTCAACAAGTCTTTTTGATCTGGGGTATTAGGACAAGAAAGACAATAGTGTATCCCAAGATATATAGTTGCATAAGTTAGAAAATTGAGAATTTACGTCCTCAGTAACCCCATCATATTGAAACAAATTTGAAGAATGACACAAGTGAGTTTTACTGTAAGCAAGAAAAGTTCCAAAATGGGTAAAGACTTCAGATTTTTGACCCATGGGATAAATCCATGTATAGTGCATACAATCATCCCTGAAACCAAGGGCACCAATGGTCAAGTCTAATATATGGAACCGATGACTTAAAAGCAAGCAAGACATTATTGTCCTTGGTAAATTGAGCAAAAGAAAAAAAAGGTTCTTACGCATGGCAGGAACATGATAGGAACTATCCAGTTGAAAGGAAGAGGATCGGAGCAAAGAGAAAGTGAAATGTTACGAGTTTGTATAACGAAAATATGACCACCATTGCCAACAAAAACAGAGTTAGAGTCAGCGTAAGGAGTAAGATTCTGCATAGTATCGGGATTTCTAACCATATGATGGGTAGCGCCAATGTCCAGATAACAATTAGGATCATGAGTTGCATCAGGTTGATAAGCTAAAAATGGCGATGGGAGAGGGTGACTGAGGACATTGCTGAGCCAACTGGAGACCAGCAAAGTCGGGCGTGGATTGGGCCATTGAAGGGCCACATGCCGACACCATCGCATAACTAATAGTGTGTGAGAATTCGGACTTCCAACCCAAGAAGTCCTCGTTCTCGGTTTTCTTGTTTTGAAGGAAAACGTGTTTTGTAGAGTCACCAGTTTATTTTTCTAGAAAACAAACAAAAGATCGTACGAAGGACAATTCAAAAACGAATTATCTTTCATACGTTTGAAACCAGAGATTGATTGAAAATTTAGTTTGCTAGGTGTAGACACCCCGATCCTTGACCCCCGCAAGAACCCTAACGACCTTCGAGAACTGTTTTTGGATCCGGGACCCACCCGAGTACCCGAAACTACCCCGAAAGGGTTTATTGGCCGACAAACCTATTTTAAAGAGAGATTGTTGCACGACATATCACATTGTCGCGCGACAATCAGACATATGTCGCGCAACAATCTTACTATGTTGCGCGACAATCCCTCTTGACACCAGACCATCCACTCTCTGACACATCAGTCTGTCAGAAACATCACTTCAGCTGTTTGTCGCGCGACATTGGACACTATGTCGCGCGACATATGCCCCCTTCAGACATATGTTGCGCGACAATCCTCCCCGAGCAGTATAAATAGGCCAACACCCCCAAGGGTTCAAGATAGCAACTTGGGATTGAGGAATTCTAAGCTAAAAATCTGATTTTCTAGTCTTTCATCAAGCATTCTCGATTATCATCTTATTTCTGAAGAATTATTGAATCTATTCTCGACACTCGACGTGTCCCGTCTCTGGAATCGAATTCTCGGAAATATCTAAAGAAGGAAACGATTATTCTCGCCAGAGATCTCTCTGCCGTATTATATTTTCTTTCTTATTATTATTCTCGTCGGGAAAGTAAAAAAAGTCTATTCTAGTGTTTAACATTGAATATATGTGTACTTGTTTTATTTCTGTTGTTTTGTCCACGTTTTATTTGAATAAACTTATTGCCAAGTTACCAATAGTCTACCGTTTTCAAAACAAGAGACCTTGATAAAATCATTTGCAAAATCAGAAGAATAAGTACATTATCATCCGGATAAAATTCTGTTTTCAAAATTCGGACTGATGAGACTTATCTAGGAATTAAAGTCAACATATCCTGTCTTTTTCATAGACTGTGATGTGTCTGATAAAACTCTCCTTAAAGAGTTCTAGTTCCACATTGAATTAGTCCCGATATAAAGATCCGAACTTTTACAAAGGAAATCACAACACGAGGAAATCGTCATTATTTGAGGAAATAATACGGAACACTCTTTCAAAATAAAAGGTTTTGTCATTTGTATTTACATCTTTCAAATATAAAAACATCGGATCTCGGAACACAAAGGTTTTCATCCTTTTTCCCGTTTTCCCAAAATTAGGGTTTTCACTTAAAAAGTAGTAGACCGTCAGTAAAAGCATCCAAGTTTTTCAACATAGAATAAACATATAAGACCACTAGAGACCGAAAGGGCGGAATGGGTGCTTAACACCTTCCCAAACCGTAATATAGTTTTCGAACCCTATAGAATCCTGGTTTTGTAGACAAACGTGTAAAGAAAGGCTTGTCTATAGCATTTCCTCTTACACAACCCTTTTTGTCCGTTTTCTCGTAAAACGTACTGGCGACTCTGAACGAACCTCTTTTGCATCTAGAAATAAAACATAGGGATACGTGATATGAATGAATCAACAAAGATACTCCAGCAAATGGAACAACGGAATCCGTTCCGACGTTTCAGACGCCCAACCAAACGGGGACAAGACTCGGGGGGTCGCATTTGCGGATTCTCACAGTGGCGACTCTGCTGGGGATAATTAGAAAACTAGACTCTTAAATGTGGACTTTTGTTTATCTGTTGAATACTTTCTTTTACTGTTTTCCCTACTTATGTTAATTGATTGAGAAGAAACCTTTTTCTAAAAAATGAGAGTTTTTCAAAAATACGTAATAAAGATAATGATATTTGTGAAATCAACCTTTCGAACTTTACACGCACTTTCACAAATCATGCATTGGTTCTACGAGTGTGAATTTACCCCAAACCCTCGGAAGTATTATAAGTGAGTAGGGAGTTGGCTTGCTTGGGCCAACATAAACCGAAAGCATTTACTTCCACTCTCCTTGGCCAAGTACGCCCCCGAGGTATATCGAGTGACGAGAACACTCACGTACCCGGGAAGTATATCAAAAGGCTCTTGCACGTACCCGCCCCTGGGGTATATCGCAAGGTCTTGCCAAATAGGAGGGAGCCTGAAGCTTTAACCGTTCGTACACCTGCGCTGCATGTAAGATCGAGTCGGCTAAAACACTTGTCAAACAGCCGTAGGGGATGTACCACCTTACGGCTTACTTTACAACACCTTTTAAAAACCCGAGTCTTTCCTCGGCAATTTTTAGTGGTTCTTTTGGCAAAAATCGAGTCGCATCGTAGTCTTCCTTTATCTTTGCCACGTGGTTTCGTCTACAGCTGTAATACGACGACAGTCTGGAAGGTTGGGCCGGTCGAGATCATACCGGAAGACTAGTAAGACCAAGCACACCCGAAATGGCCGATGGACGCGAGAATCAAGAGACAAATCAGAGCCTAGCCGAGGCGTCTGCAGTACAGCCAACTTTAGCCGAGATGCACCGTTTGTTGATGACCGTCAGCATGAATTTAGCAAGCCTCACAAACGAGCAACAGAATACCCGAGTCCGAGTAGAAGAATTGTCAGCCGAGCGGGCTGCACCACCAGGGTTTGAACGGCTACCACCGAATCGAGATCAAGGGCAGTCATCGCAAGTACTTCCCCCAGTTCAAGGAACCAATCCATCTCAAACGGGTCCTATCCCACCCGGTCCCATTCAGACCGATCCCAACAATCAGAACCAATGGGCCCCGGATTCAGGCCCCACTTACCAACAACAAGAGCCACCCATCATCTGGCCACAACCTCCGCAAGGCCTTGATCCCCAATACCAACCAGGGCCACAAGTCCCCGCAAGACCTATTCCACCGGCCCTAGTAGCCCCTCTTAATGAGTACCCAGACATCAACCGACTTCGGACAGTGTATGTAGAATCGGTTATAGCTCAGGAACAGCCCGATGAGGTGTCCAGAGAGAGTGAAAAAATGAAGAAACTGAAAGAGCAGATGAAGGTTCTGCAAAGAGGGATTTCTCTGATAAAAGGGGCAAACGAGATTACAGACATGAATGCCTTCTCCCTATACCCAGAAGCAAGGCTACCTCAGGGATTCAAACTCCCTTCCATCACTAAATTCACAGGAACCACGCCCCCAAAAACTCACCTCCAATCCTACATCAGATCCATGCAAGTGTCTGGCTGTGGAGAGCTGGAATTGGCACAGGCTTTTCCTATGACTCTCACGGGGGCCGCCCTGAGATGGTTTTTCGATCTAGAGAGACACCACAAGAAAACTTGGGGAGATATCGTCAAGGAATTAATGACCAAATACGGATCCAACGAGGATTTGGAAATTACCCGTAAACACCTGAAAATGGCCAAGCAAGGCGAGAAAGAAAGCTGCAGCGATTTCGTCACACGCTGGAGAGAGATGGCCTCCCAAATGTCCAAAAGGCCCGATGAAGAAGAACAGTTGGAGATCATACAAAAGAACTTCACCCCAGCTGTACTGAGTTGCATGGAAAAACATGTATTCCCACACTTCAGAGCCCTGTTGAGTATGGGGTCGCAAGTAGAGGAAGAATTGGCTAAAAAGGCAGAGACTGATACCAAGAAAGCCTCATACACCGGGAGAAAGATAGCTACTCCAGCCGTGAACCAACTAAGCTCGTACCCATACCAACAAAACCCTTTCCAGCAGTCACAATAAGCCCATTCGATGAGTTGGCCTGCACAAGGAGACACTTCAAACACCGAGGTCAAGAAAAGGAGAAACTTCTGCACCCTTCCCACTACTCTGATCAAAAGCTTGGAACTACTCCGAAAAGCAGGACTGATTACCCCACTCAACCCACGCCCTCCACTAAACCCTATTCCCAGCACCTGAAGAATGAATGAGAACTGTGCATACCATCAAGCAGCGGGCCATGACAAGAAACACTGCTTGGCTCTTCGCCATCGTATCCAGGACCTCATTGAAGCCGGAACCATCCCCGTACCCGGCGGGCCCAATGTTACCAACAACCCCCTTCCCAACCATGCTTCGCCTGCGGGGATTAACGCCTTGACCACTGATGAAGAAGGCTTTGACCCCGTAAGACTTATTCGAGATGACCTAGCCTACAAGGCACCTATTGTACTGCCAGCAAAGGCTCAAGTGGCGCCAGGCCTCAATCCGATAATCGACCAATGGATGGCTAAAATGAATTTCCTACCCGGGAAGGGTTTAGGAAAGGCAAATCAGGGGATTTCACAGCCACTTACAATCAAAACCAATCCCGAAAAAGCTGGGATAGGGTGGACCCAGGAGAAGAAGAAACAGCCGTGAAAACCCCGAGGCCCCCCTAAGGAGACAATCTGTATGACAGAAACCTCCCCCGGGACTTTCAGTTGGTCGGCAGAGCCAGAGTCATCAGAAACCCCAGAAGGATCAAACCCAGCATCTCTTTGGATACAACAAATTACCAGTTCAGGAAGGGTATACCAGCCACCGTCGATGGATACCAAGAAATCACCACTTCCTAAGGAAATAGGAGAAGATCGAGTACTAGAGCAGTTGAAGAAAACTTAGGCACACATCACCATTTGGGGCCTCTTGGTTGCCTCCAAACCTCACAGGACCGCCTTCATCAAACTTCTAGACGAAGCCGTCATATCACCAGATTCCACACTCGAACAACTACCAAGCATGATCGGATCGTTTACAGTCCAAAGAAGTCTGTCATTTTCAGATGAAGACTTATCTCCATTGGGAAGGAAACACAGCCTGGCCCTCCATATCACCGTCCGGACCCGAGAAAAAATCCTGCCACAGGTCCTCATCGACAATGGGTCAACCATAAATGTCTGCCCCCTGAAGACCGCCAGATGCCTGGGTATCTTAGACTCGGAACTTTCCCCGTCAGCTGTGATTGTTAGAGCCTATGACAACACCAGAAGGGCCGTTCTGGGTTCCCTAAGGCTAGATATTATGGTCGGTCTGGGAAACTTTCCAGCCGACTTTCAAATCATAGACATTCCTTCCAGTTTTAACCTCTTGTTGGGAATAGCGTGGCTACACGACATAGGAGCACTCCCCTCCTCCTTACACCAGAAGATCAAGATTTCGTTCGAAGGGAATATAATCACCATCCAAGGAGATCCTGAAAGGACCTTGACGGATTTGGAGTTACCTGTATTAGGCATCGGGAGTCAGAGCATACAGCTGGGAGGCTTTTCTTACGAACCTCAAGTACAAACTCTCACCACCCAGAGAATCGAGTACCTTCCTCCTGACAATATCCCTGGTCTCAGCACCAAGATCACAAATATGCTGAGAATGATGAAATACTTACCTGGAGCCAGTCTGGGAATGGGACAGCCGGGATTACTTCAAGCCTTGAAACCGGTAATGAGGTACGATAGGGAAGGTTTGGGGTACCAACACACCGAAGAAGACACCGAAGAAAAAAGGAGCCGAGGACATCAGTATCCGAGTTTTAGCTCTCTGAATGGGTTTTTCGTCAAAGAAGGAAAGGACTTCCCTTTTTGTGGCTTTTAAGAGCCTTGGAGAAACAGCAACGGAGAGAACCTTTCAGGATGGGAAATCTTCTATGAAGAGGACCTTTATATCAAGGAAAACGTTATACACAGTTTCTCTACCAAATTGACGATTGGGCCAAAAGAAGAAAATGAAGACAAGGATGATGAAGAGGAAGAAATGATCGGAGATCTCTTCGACATCATGGCTCTAGGGGAAGACGAGCCAAAAGACGACCCTGTACACTTGATACACACTGATCTGGATTACCAAGGAAAAGGGGGAAAGAGTGAAATTGTAAGGGTGAGAGGTAAGAGTGAGGGTAAGGCTAGGGAGGAGTTACTCCTAGATTTACTTTTTAAACTTGTACCTGTAAGCACTATTATCAATGAAGAAAACTATGTTTTGCGTTATCCTGTTGATTTTAATTTTGTAATTGCTTATATGGAGTTGGAAAGACTAAACGAACACCCTGAACGGGAGGAGCAGCGTATACAGAACGAGGTCCGTATTGGGGCAAGTCTAACTAAGAAAGAAAGAGAAGAATTCACACAAACTCTGAAAGAGTACGTGGATGTCTTCGCCTGGTCTTATGCAGATATGCCAGGTTTGAACAGCCAGATAGTCATGCACGAGATACACACTAAGCCGGAATTTAGGCCCGTCAAGCAGAAGTTGAGAAAACTTATGCCAGAATGGTCCCTGAAAGTGAAAGAAGAGGTAATGAAACAACTGAGTGTGGGGTTCTTACGGGTGATCGAGTACCCTTCATGATTGGCCAACATTGTACCCGTCCCAAAAGCAAATGGGAAAGTCCGCATATGCGTAGATTACAGAGATCTCAATAAAGCTTGCCCAAAAGACGATTTCCCATTGCCCAACATTGATTTGATAGTGGATAATACCGCTAACCATGCCTTGAAATCATTCGTGGACGGTTTCGCCAGGTATAACCAGATCAAGATGCACCCGGATCACCAAGAGAAAACTGCATTCATCACACCATGGGGAACATACTGCTACACCGTTATGCCATTCGGGCTGAAGAATGCCGGAGCAACATATCAGAGGGCAGCAACAGCTATCTTCCACGACATGATTCACAAAGAAATAGAGGTGTATGTGGATGACATGATAATCAAGTCGAAGGAGAGGGAAGGCCATGTACCAGCCTTGCGAGTCTTCTTTGACCGACTCCGCCAGTATCAGATGAGACTCAATCCGCAGAAATGTGTGTTTGGGGTAACCAAGGGAAAAACTCCTGGGCTATGTCGTCAGTAAAAAGGGAATCGAGGTAGATCCTGCCAAAGTCTAAGCTATCCAAGACATGCCCGAGCCTCGTACTGAGAAAGAAGTCTGGGGATTTTTGGGTAATCTGCAATACATCAGGAGGTTCATCTCTCAACTCACCCAAACTTGCGAACCCATCTTCAAACTCCTGAGAAAGTCTTCACCAGGAGAATGGGACGAGCAGTGCCAGGAAGCTTTTGATAGAATAAAAGACTACCTCTCCAAACCCCCAGTGTTAGCCCCGCCACAGACCGGACTGCCACTAATCCTATACCTGACCGTCATTGATTCGGCTGCAGGGGCCATGCTGGCCCAACACCTGACCGATACACGGAAAGAGCAGGCCATCTACTACGTCAGCAAGAAGTTATCCCCGTTTGAGGTAAACTACACGTAGTTGGAGAAATCGTGCACCGCTCTCGTCTGGGTAACACAGAAATTACGGCATTACATGCTGGCTTTTCCAGTCATCCTGGCATCATAAATTGATCCGTTGAAATATCTCTTCGAGAAACCAGCTCTCTCGAACCGCATGGCAAAATGGATATTCCTACTCTCCGAATTCGACATCACCTACATGACTCAGAAGGCAGTCAAAGGCAAGATCATAGTTGATTACCTGGCCCATAATCCGATATTGGGAGATATGCTAGAGGAAGCCGAATTCCCGGATGAAACTATCATGAATGTCGAGATCGATGAAAACTAAAAATTGTACTTTGACGGGGCTGCCAACCGAAACGGAAACGGGATAGGCATCCTGTTAGTCTCTCCAGACCAAACTCACTCCCCGGTATCGTATCGTCTGGACTTCTTCTGCACCAACAAGATGGCCGAATACGAAGCCTGTATAATCGGATTAGAGATCGCGTTCCAAAAGGGTATAAAGAGAATACAGGTATACGGAGATTCAGCACTAGTGGTCCATCAAGTTCTGAAGGAATGGAAGATCAGAGATGAGAAGTTAGTCCCTTACCTCGCCTGACTAGAGGATGTCGCAGGAAGGTTTGAGCATGCAGAGTTTTACTATGTCCCCAGGTCACAGAACAGTTTTGCTGACGCACTAGCAACCCTGGCATCTATGATCGATATCCCAGAGGGGATGGAAGAAATAACTCTTACGGTGCAAAAGAAATCAGGACCAGCACACTGCATGGCCCTTGAGGTAGGGAATGAAGAGAATGGGGACCCAACCACTTGGTTTTACGACATCAGGAACCTGTTAAAAACCAGCAGTATCCCGAGCAAGTAGATAAGAGAACCCGGGTCATGCTCAGAAGATTAGCATCAAGATTCATACTTTACGCCGGGAGGCTATATAAGAGAAACTACGATGGAGCCTATCTCCAATGTCTCACTGAAGAAGAGTCTGTCAAAGTGATGAATCAGATACATGGGGGTGATTGTGGACCTCATATGAGCAGTCATACACTTGCCCGTAAAATCATTAGGCAAGGATATTACTGGTCTACCCTACAGAACGACTGCGTGAACCACGTGCGCCGTTGCCACAAATGTCAAATCTATGCTAAGTCTCATAAACTTCCCCTGAAGGAGTTGTACAGCATGACCGCTCCCTGGCCTTTCGCGATCTGAGGAATTGACATCAGTGGGAAGATTTCACCCAAAGCCAGCAACGGCCATGAATTCATACTAGTGGCCATTGATTACTTCACCAAATGGGTAGAAGCCGAGTCTTTCCAAACCCTTGACGCCAAGAAGGTTGCCCGATTCATCAGACGGAACATCATCTGTCGATATGGGGTCCCACACGAGATCATCTCGGACAACGGCACTCACTTCGAAGGAGAGGCTAATTCAGTCATGGAGGAATACGGAATTACCCGACACAGATCTTCGCCATACAGATCGCAAACTAATGGGGCAGTCGAGGCCGCTAACAAGAATCTGAAGAATATCCTAAGCAAAATGGCCGATACCTGTCGGGACTGGCCAGAGAAATTTCCATATGCATCGTGGGGATACCGCACCACCGAGAGGATCTCCACCGGGGCAACCCCGTTTTCCCTTACATACAGGATGGAAGCAGTCCTCCCTGTCGAGTTAGAGGTTCCCTCTCTCAGAGTAATACTAGAGAATCAAGTCAATGAACTGGAATGGGTCCAGGCATGTTATAACGAGCTGGCCCTACTTGATGAAAAAAGATTGAAAGCCGCGTACCACCACCAAGGGTATCAGAAGAGAATTGCTTCAGCATTTAACCAGAAAGTGAAGACTCGGGGTATCAATGAGAACGACATCGTGTTAAAAGAGATTCGAGAACCGGCCAGAGATCCAAGGGGGAAGTTCGGGTAGAAGTGGACAGGGCCATACATCGTCAAAGAGATCGATACAGGGGGTGCCATTATACTCACTGACTTAGACGGACAGTTGCTGCATTCACTAGTCAACATGGATCGACTGAAGAAGTATTACCAATAGATGTAACATGTATAGACAAGAACTACGTAAACCTGAGCCCCAACTCAAACTTTTATTCTTTGTAAAAATCAAAAAGAGGAACGTAGGCAACCTAAGAAGTGACTTCAGGCCCGGTTTAAACTTTGTAAAGAAATTTACTTTCCATAAACAGTCCTTCATATATTATTAAAAGGTGGTTCAGAACACCAAAAGTTACAAAGGAAGTACAGCATACAGAAGAAACTAATCCCTAGGGGTTGGCCACACTGGGTCCTTAGTGGCCAAATCAATACGAGCCTCGTCCAGGATCTGATACGCAAAGACAATGTTATCATTAATGGCCCCGGTATTTATGAATCGGAATCACTCCATTTGAAAGGGATCATCAATCAGTTCTCCTTCTAGAGATTGCCAGCAAGAGCGGATAATATCGGCCCGGAGAGGCCTGGTGATACCAAAACGAGCATAGTTGAACTGACGAGTTAATCGAGCACGCCACATCCTCTCTACCGATAAAGAAACATGCGGTGTCACAAACTTAGACTCAGAGGAAAAATTATTTAGACCAAGGGGAATCTCTTGAGGAAAGTTAAATTGCCGAAGAAGACGTCCTAGGAGGTAAAAGGAGGTAAACCAGAGCCCGCGGAGCTGAACATAGTTCTGACCCCCTATACTAAGAACCATCGCCCTCAGTTTCCACCAAGGAATATTCCACTGGATAGCCCGAAAATTCTCTAAAAACCACACCGTCCAATCAGAGGAAGACATGGTCAAAGCCCTAAAGAGGGGACGACGAAAGAAATGAATCGGATTATCGAGCTGAACCCCGTTGAAACCCACCGATCAGAAACGCTCCAACAGCCACATGTATAGTAAGCGCGGACTTCCCCTGAAGAAGAGTGAAGCCCCCCCTTTGAATTTCATCCAGACCGTTCAGAGTCTCTGCAAGAACAATAGGCACTATGGACTCTCCATTTCTAGCATGGTAGATCAAACTCAGAATAGTCGAATCAACACGGGAGGAACCCATCACCAGTAACATATCAGAAACAAGGCAGATCAAGGCCGCCGCAGTACGCCCCACGCCGTAAGAGGCTCTATCTTCGTAACGATGAAAGAACCTCACCATTTTATGGAGGTCAAGAAGTCCGTCGGTAATAAAACCATCACAGGCCGCTTGGGGAATGGCTAACAGAGCAATCAGCATATCTCGAGGGCCGATTTCTTCTATGTGAACTGCCATTGGGAGACGAACGTTAGAACGCAATAGCCAGAAAAACTCCTCGTAGGTCGGGCAGAGCTCATCAAGCCCAAAACGGAAAAGATGATCCGCAGGGCTCCAGAAATATAAGGCACCTAGCAAAAAGGAAAAATCTACAGGACGATGGCACCAACCCGCCAAGGGACTGAATGCACCAAAATTCAGACCATTTTCAGAAGATATCAGAGCATCTCGGGCATTAACGTAAGAAAAATCAGAATTTGTGCGATAAGAAGAAATTTTGGAGAGGTGTGGGGATGAAGGAAGATGGGTGTATTTATAGCAAAAAAAGAGGGTCCTGTGCCTATTTGTCGCACGACAAATCCATTTAGGGCCACCCTATTTTTTGTTTTCCTTTCACATAAGAGTCATTCTTGCCAAAAGAATCATTTATGGATGCATTCTTGTTCTCACTTTGTTCTTTTACAGTAAACATAAGTGTCACTACGCTACAAGGTATGGCTCCTAAATCATTTACTCATATATATGTATACATATATATCTTTCACAAACGGAGAATAAAAGTATAATCAGACACAAATAAAGATTTCCATAAGTCCAATAAAAGAACAGTTTTCAACACTATTTTTGTCTAAACATGTCTAAAAATAAAAACTACATATCTGTTCCAAACTAACAAAAGTGCAGAAAATAAAAAGCTAATCTATTCGAGCGCGTTTTGACACGCTCCCACTATCACCCGAGCCCTCCTCGGGAGTAAGGTCAACCATTGGGACGCCTTGAGTAAGAGGAACTGCCGCCCGGGAGGGCCCCGTCGACTGGATAGGAGCCATGGGACGGATCACCGAGGACCGAGAATGCCTGGAGGTCCGACTATTAATCCTCCGAGACTCTGTCCGGGCATGAGAAGAAGTCAGGGGGTCGTCCGGCCGTAAAGAAACGTTAATAGCCCTCTGATAGTCACGCATGTATGCTGGAGGGTCTCGACCGACGTACTAGAGCAGGTTCTAGCTGTAGAG
Organism: Lonicera japonica; assembly: GCA_021464415.1. Lineage (NCBI taxonomy): Eukaryota > Viridiplantae > Streptophyta > Magnoliopsida > Dipsacales > Caprifoliaceae > Lonicera > Lonicera japonica. Next base: position 45,368 of record JAKCWG010000590.1, on the reverse strand, counting down.
ATACTGGGCGTGTCAAGCCCACAGATCCGCCACCCGTACACTCACCCGCTGTAAAAGACATAAAATAAGAGAATCAGCACAGTCAAAATAAACAAATATAGATATAAAAGTGTCAAGAGAAGTTGAAGAAGGTACCTCGTCACCAGGGCGACCACCCAAGTAGTCAAAAGCGTCCTCAGGAAGAGGATACTCAGGGATAGTGTATCGACGTAAACCGGCGCCGACATAAGAGATATCTCTGGGAAGTGGGGGTAGATCTACCCAAGGAAGGAACGACCCAGCCGGAACATCAGCAGAAGTGGACCCCCCCTCCTCGCGAATAGGGAACAAAAGAGGGCGAGAAGATGAGCCGTTGAGACCTGGAGATCGGGCTGGAGGGCCCATAACAGTCGACGGAAGAGGGGTCAATGTAGCGTAGGTACGGACACCTGGAGGATCCACCACAGCCGTTGCTCTCAAAGACGGGACCCCACTAGAAGGAGTAGTCGCCGCAGCAGGAGGGGTCCGCCCAAACTGCTCATAATCTGCCCCAAGGTCCGCAGGCTCCCAGGACCGCTCAGAAAATCCTGCTCTCCCCTCGGAAGCCTCAGCATCATCGAAAATGACCTCTGGAGCCACAGAAGGGCCGGTAGGAAACTCAAAGCCCTCAGCACACTGCTCCTCCATGGGTGTCGCTTGAGGCGGCAGCTCCGGAGCTGCCGTCGTATCACCTCCCTCACCCCCTGATCTATCGCCACCCTCGGCAGCAGCAGGAATGTCCCTCTCCCCCTCCGGGTCCTCGTTCTCAGAAACTAAAATGTTGTCCCTCTGATCGGGGACAGGTGGCAGGTGACCGCGAACCGTCCTAGCTAGGTGGGTCTGCCCTCATATATAATGGGGATCGCCTCCCAACGCCCGATATCTCTCGTAGAAGACCCGTCCTCGAGTCCCCTTCGGCTCCCTCAACAAATAACGGGCAGCGAAAGCAGCATAGTCTCCCTCCTCAGTGAACGTCTGAAAGCCAAGCCCGTCAACCAAGGCCTGCACCGTCACCGGGTCGATCTCACCCGTCCGCCTCATCAGAACCGGAGGAAATAGTGGAACTCGGGGCCACGGGGCCGGTGTATACTGACGAATAACTCTCTCGCCCAAATAAAAATGAAGGCCGTACTCATCCCTAATCAACCGCCTGGTCCTCGAGGCGGTCAGAGCACGGCCATATCCGAAATAGGGACCCAGATCACCCCAGGGGGCCCACTCAATCTACAAAGAGAACAAAATTTTATTTCAATTATTTGTATGCTATTTACAATTTATTTATTGAAAAGAAAGAATACTAAGATATTTACCTGCTCCTCTAGCAGGTCATGGACGACAGCAGCTTCGGTCTCCCGAGTCCGGTATACATAGGGAGCCCTGTAGTTCCCCGCAATGAATCGGCGGAGAAAAGGAAACTGATCCTCGTTCTCAACGAGGAGATCTACCTAGGCGCGACCCAAACGAGTATACGCCACAAACTAACTCTAAAGAGGAAGCATAAAGAATATCAGCAACAATCAACAAATAAAAATTAAAGGACTGGAACAAAGATAAGGGAACAAAAGTATATACCTCCCACAGCAAAGAAAAGCCCTTAAGGTTCAGGGCTAAGTGGCGAGAAACCTGGTCCATAGCATCATAGAGGACGGCAAGAATAAAACCGCCCCAATCGTAGTCGAACATGATGCTAAAATCCCAGAGATAGGGTAGCCACCAGAGATGGGCCGTGTCCCCCCCACGGGCCTCAAACAGATCATGGAGCGTCAGTAAAAGAAGGACGCGGGTATACTGGCGTGCCTCCTGACGGGTCATCGGCACCCTTGAAGCAACTAATCGAGCTCTCTCTATGGCTAGCATCGTAACCAAGACAGCTTGAGGAATCGTATCACCGAAACTTCGTCGCTCCAGGAACCATCCTAATGCACCAACAATGCCCTCCGCCGTCAGACGCAAAGGGACATCGATCTGAATAGGGACCCCCTGAACGAATCCCGGTCAAAGCAAATAAATCAAGGGGGGGTCATCGTCATCTCCCCCCAGCTCCAGTGAAAGGTGTGAGTGGTGTCCCACCAATGACAGGCTAGAGCCGACACCAACACTGTCGCCTTAGATACCCGCTCCGGGAGGGCGTCGAAGAGAGAGTCAAAAGGAGTCGCGAGAACCAACTCCTGGACAGGGGCCGGTGCCTGTCGCCACTCTAGATAAATAGTGTTGGGAGAACCCCAACCTCGGCCAACCCACTACAGACAACAAAGAAAAATGTATATATAAATATAGGGTTATAGGGGTAAATTATGTAATTTTCCAAACCTGAGGGTACTTTGGTGTAATTATGAGAGTTATAGGGTTATAGGGGTAAATTATGTAATTTTCCAAACTTGAGGGTACTTTGGTGTAATTATAAGAAATTATAGGGTTATAGGGGTATATTATGTAATTTTCCAAACTTGAGGGTACTTTGGTGTAATTATGAGAGATTATAGGGTTATAGGGGTAAATTATGTAATTTTCCAAAACCTGAGGGTACTTTGGTGTAATTATGAGAGTTATAGGGGTAAATTATGAAATTTTCCAAAACCTGAGGTACTTTGGTGTAATTATGAGAGTTATAGGTGATGGAGACATAAATACATGATCGTTTGATATTGCGTATAGATTGAACAAAAAAAAACTTATGCTAAAACCCTATAACAATAAAGGGATTTCACCTTTGTGGATCATGTAGAGGATCCATATGAGGAGACTAGGGTTTGAAAGCATCAAATTGCGATTTGGTCAGAATTTTTTTTTTATTCTCGCTGGGCTGCGAAAATTAATTTTTTTCGCCACCGAAACGACTTCTGATCGTCCTGATTTTCCGCGCCATGGTAGTAACTTTGCGTTTCGAACCACATATCCAAAAAATCAGCCCGATCCAACGGTGGAATCAAAAGTTACGATTGATTTACGACTGCTGTGCTGAAAAACCTAAAGATCTTCTATCGTATTCCTTCCGCCATCAAATCTTGCACCGAGTGTGGGCTACGGTATCACCAAGATTTTCTCCTCTCTCCATAGAACAAATCCTAACTCATGAGAATTATTGTTGTTATGAGAAGAGACTAGGTCGGCGTATATATAAGGCTACGATAGGGACCTTAAGGAGAAATAAGTGTTTGGGCTTCCTATGAAAAGTTGGAATCCTAATTCCACTATGAATTAGTTCCTTCCATAAATTATAATTCACACCACTAAAGAATTATAATTGCACTCCCATCCTTATCTCAAAATTATATTTCGAGCTCCTTATTATTAAATACTTATTATTCTCCCCACGTTAAGATTACAGACAACCGTCATTTAAATTAAATTACTGACAATTATATTTAAATGACTTCTTAATCCTTGAGCCTACCACTTAACTTATTTGACATGTCGGATTAATATAATCCACCTGCAGGGTTTGACATGATCAAAACTTATAAGCTTCTCAAGGGGTTATCATCAATCCCTATACCGGGACGTGGATTCCGTCAATAATTAATATTCATCATACATATAGTGTCGTCATCCAATTCACGAAGATTATTGATCCATAAATGAATCTCACTCATAATGAGTCAAAACAACAAACACTACATATATATGCCTATTAATTATTTCAAGATTAAGAGCATAAGTAATCATAATAACCATGGGATTTTAAATTTGTTTTATATAGTCAGTATAAAAACAATTAACCCAAACTGGTCCTATTCAATACACACAAAGTGTACTAGCACAACGAGTTAAAACTATACCGTTTTCTGTAGTCAAGATAAACTACTAAAACTTGTGCTACAATCCTACCGATGGGTGTCCAATTCCATCTAAGATTGTGAACCATTAAACTTATATTCCACAAGAACCAATGATATGATCTTCTGTGTGTAAGCTATACTCTACACACCAAATCATCTACTATATGGAATAAAAGACACACATGCACAATATTTAAATAAATAATATAATGCAACCATTGCCCATATAGATTCTCATTAAAATAGCAAAACCAAGTTTATAACATATCCAAACCAACAAGAAAATTATGGCTTTTAGTATATCACTATAACAATAGGGTTATAGGGGTAAATTATATAAATTTCCAAACCTGAGGGTACTTTGGTGTAATTATGAGAGTTATAGGAGTAAATTATGTAATTTTCCAAACCTGAGGGTACTTTGGTGTAATTATGAGAGATTATAGGGTTACAGGGGTAAAATATGTAATTTTCCAAACCTAAGGGTACTTTGGTGTAATTATGAGAGTTATAGGGTTATAGGGATAAATTTTGTGATTTTCCAAACCTGAGGGTACTTTGGTGTAATTATGAGAGTTATAGGGTTATAGGGGTAAAATTATGTAATTTTCCAAACCTGAGGGTACTTTGGTATAATTATGAGAGTTATATGGTTATAGGGGTAAAATTATGTAATTTTCCAAACCTGAGGGTACTTTGGTATAATTATGAGAGTTATAGGGTTATAGGGGTAAAATTATGTAATTTTCCAAACCTGAGGGTACTTTGGTGTAATTATGAGAGTTATAGGGTTATAGGGGTAAAATTATGTAATTTTCCAAACCTGAGGGTACTTTGGTGTAATTATGAGAGTTATAGGGTTATAGGAGTAAAATTATGTAATTTTCCAAACCTGAGGGTACTTTGGTGTAATTATGAGAGTTATAGGGTTATAAGGGTAAATTTTGTAATTTTCCAAACCTGAGGGTACTTTGGTATAATTATGAGAGTTATGGAGTTAGGAGGGTACATTATGTAGTTTTCTAAAAAACCTAAGAGGTATCACAGGTAAAAGTATGTGTTCGCCAAAATCGGACGTTATTTCTAGACATGCATACTAAACATTGTTTAAAAATACGTGCAGGAAACGACAGAAGTAACAGAACAGATAAAAACACGAAAAGAAGACATACCAGAGATCGACGACGAATCTCGTGAGAAACAAGCTCCATTAAGAGCCACGGAACGTCTGGGATCGGAGCAGCCCGGGTAACGTCTCGGTAGACCACCGCCCGACCGCGGTTTCCCCATCCTCACCATACCAATCAAGGTCCGCCCAGTCGTCGTGGTGAGGGCTGTAGCGAAGAACGCCCTGAGCGTTAGTAAAAGTGACCTCCTCCTGGTCACCCTCCAGTCTGTCAGGATGTGTAGGGTTCATCCGTGTATATGGACTATGTGAGAAAAATCGAAAAGTCAGAAAAGCGGCAGGGCTTCCGCGCTTGGGAGAAGAGAGAAAGAGAGCTAGAGAGAGAAAGAGAAAGGAAATAATGAGGTGGAATGAGCTCAGCAAGGGGTTTATATAATGGAACCAAATGTCGCGCGACAAACAGGGTCATTGTCGCGCGACAAAGAGCCCTCTTCCGAGATGTCGGGCGACAATCACCTCTCTCCCCTGATTTTTTTACCTTTGTCTCATTTTATCTCCTGCAGGGTTACTTCAGGGAAGCAGTTTTCGAAGAAATTGCTAAAAACCGCACAACAGGATGAAAAATTCGAGGAAAAGACTTCCAAATCATCTCTCCTAAAATGCGAGAACAAAATACAGTGGTTAAAGTAGTCTCTGATCTCCCAAGAAGGGCCAAGACCATCAAAAACCAAAAATATCAAGATAAAACGGGAATAGAAAAAATTGAAAGAGTAGAAAAGAGAAAGAACCCGCATGAGCGCCCAAAGCGAATGAGAGAAACAAAAATGCAGAGTGACAGGGAGAACCACACCAAAAGTGACAGCTAGGCCAAAACCGGCTCAGGGCTTTGTTTTGGGTGAGTAAGGGTCCTGATCACAATGAAGGGATGAAAAGACTCCTGATCAAAAATAGAGAAGGCCAGGAAAAGTCTTTCCCAAAAGAGGGAGAAATAAGGGCATCGAAAAACAGAATACGATGTGGGCCTACCAAAAGAGAAAACTAAGAAGAGAACAGAGATCAGAGATTGAACTTTCAAACAAATTTTCTTTTCAGCACAATACAGAATAGATGGTTTGGAAAACTCGAATCATCACTCTACGGAGAGCAAAAAGATATCCGAAAACTGCCTTCCGAGAGAAGTTTCTTCACTCGAGGAAAACATGAGAGTAAAGTCAAGAAAAATATAGGAAAACGGACATCCGGTTAAAGATTAAATCTCGAGAAGCTCTTTTCACCCTCACTAAAAATTTCTCTCTCTCACTTTAGCAGTCTAAGAGATACGACAATTAAAATTTTCCAGATCACAAACACAAGCCCTCGCCAGAGGCAAAATTACACACGAAAGCCCTCCCAGAGGCAATTTTCTTTCTTCTTACAGATCAAAAGCCCTCCCAGAGAGGCACAGTGTAGCAATGGTAGTCCTCCCACCTGAGGCGGGAAAATCAAAAGCCCTCCCAGAGGGGCACAGTGTAGCAATGGTAGTCCTCCCACCTGAGGCGAGAAGATCAAAAGCCCTCTCAGAGGGGCACAGTGTAGCAATGGTAGTCCTCCCACCTGAGGCGAAGCCCTCCCAGAGAGGCACAGTGTAGCAATGGTAGTGCTCCCACCTGAGGCGAGAAGATCAAAAGCCCTCCCAGAGAGGCACAGTGTAGCAACGGTAATCCTCCCACCTGAGGCGAAGCCCTCCCAGAGAGGCACAGTGTAGCAACGGTAGTCCTCCCACCTGAGGCGAAGCCCTCCCAGAGAGGCACAGTGTAGCAACGGTAGTCCTCCCACATGAGGCGAAGCCCTCCCAGAGAGGCACAGTGTAGCAACGGTAGTCCTCCCACCTGAGGCGAGAAGATCAAAAGCCCTCCCAGAGAGGCACAGTGTAGCAATGGTAGTCCTCCAACCTGAGGTGAGAAGATCAAAAGCCCTCCCAGAGAGGCACAGTGTAGCAATGGTAGTCCTCCCACCTGAGGCAAAGCCCTCCCAGAGAGGCACAGTGGAGCAATGGTAGTCCTCCCACCTGAGGCACAAAGTGGAACAAAAGGTAGTCCTCCCATCTGAGGCTAGTGGAGCAATGGTAGTCCTCCCATCTGAGGCGAGTGGAGTAAATGAAAGTCCTCGAAAGAGGCAATGAGGTAACACAAGCCCTCTCCAGAGGCAAAACTAAACACAAAGCCCTCTCCGGAGGCACTCATGAGCACTTTTTGCATACACACACTTTCTTAGAGTTCCTACGGGTGCCATGGATCATGGTCTCTTCCAGTCGCCTCAATTCCTTGCAAGCAAGGAGCTTGAGTCGAGAGGGTCTGTAGACACCCCGATCCGTGACCCCCGCAAGAACCCTAACGACCTTCGAGAACTACTGTTTTTGGGTCTGGGACCCACCCGAGTACCCGAAACTACCCTGAAAGGGTTTATTGGCCAACAAACCTATTTTAAGAGAGATTGTCGCACGACATATCACATTGTCGCGCGACAATCAGACATATGTCGCGCGACAATCTTACTATGTCGCGCGACAATCCCTCCTGACACCAGACCATCCACTTTCTGACACATCAGTCTGTCAGAAACATCACTTCAGCCGTTTGATGCGCGACATTGGACACTATGTCGCACGACATATGCCCCCTTCAGACATATGTCGCGTGACAATCCTCCCCGAGCAGTATAAATAGGCCAACACCCCTAAGGGTTCAAGACAGCAACTTGGGATTGAGGAATTCTAAGCTAAAAATTTGATTTTCCAGTCTTTCATCAAGCATTCTCGATTATCGTCTTATTTATGAAGAATTATCGAATCTATTCTCGACACTTGATGTGTCCCGTCTCTGGAATCGAATTCTTGAAAATATCTGAAGAAGGAAAAGATTATTCTCGCCAGAGATCTCTCTGCCGTATTATATTTTCTTTCTTATTATTATTCTCGTCGGGAAGGTAAATAAAGTCTCTTTTAGTGTTTAACATTGAATATCTGTGTACTTGTTTTATTTCTGTTGTTTTGTCCACGTTTTATTTGAATAAACTTATTGCCAAGTTACCAATAGTCTACCGTTTTCAAAACAAGAGACCCTGATAAAATCATTCGCAAAATCAGAAGAATAAGTACATTATCATCCGGATAAAATTTTGTTTTCAAAATCCGGACTGATAAGACTTATCTAGGAATTAAAGTCAACATATCCTGTCTTTTTCATAGACTGCGATGTATCTGATAAAACTCTCCTCAAAGAGTTTTAGTTCCACATTGAATTAGTCCCGATATAAAGATCCGAACTTTTACAAAGGAAATCACAACACGAGGAAATCGTCATTATCTGAGAAAATAATACGGAACACTCTTTTAAAATAAAAGGTTTTGTCATTTGTATTTACATCTTTCAAATATAAAAATATCGGATCTCGGAACACAAAGGTTTTCATCCCTTTTCCCGTTTTCCCAAAATTAGGGTTTTCACTTAAAAAGTAGTAGACTGTCAGTAAAAGCATCCAAGTTTTTCAACATAGAATAAACATATAAGACCACTATAGACCGAAAGGGCGGAATGGGTGCTTAACACCTTCCCAAACCGTAATATAGTTTCCGAACCCTATAGAATCCTGGTTTCGTAGACAAACGTGTAAAGAAAGGCTTGTCTATAGCCTTTCCTCTTACACGACCCTTTTTGTTCGTTTTCTCGTAAAACATACTGGCGACTCTAAACGAACCCCTTTTGCAACTAGAAATAGAACATAGGGATACGTGATATGAACGAATCAACAAAGATACTTCAGCAAATAGAACGACGGAATCCGTTCCGACGTTTCAGACGCCCAACCAAACGGGGACGAGACCCGGGGGGTCGCATTTGTGGATTCTCACACTAAGGCTCGGGAACTACGTTACGAATTGGGAAGGTGTTAGGCACCCAATTCGCCCTTTCAGTCTCTTAATGGATCATGTATCTAATTCCTATTTTAGATATCTTGCAAGTAGTTTGAATCGTTTCCAAAATAATCCTTTCGAGTGAATTTTATTTAAAATGGTATTTTGAAATTAGACTCGAGCTTTACGAGCGTCGACGTATTCATTCGTAGAATGAAATCAAAGTCTTGAAGTTCCATTCTTTTGGAAACTTTTTTTGTATTTTTTGTTTTGTTTTGAAAACGTGTCAAAACGGATTTTAGATTTCTTATAAAACTTTAGAAAGGACTTGTTTTGAAAGCGGTGGACTTCTTTGCAAGTTATCTAACTTTCAATATCCAAACTCGTATTGAAGTGTAGTATTGAAATACAGGAGAACTATAGAGAAATGTACCTGATGCGCTTAAAGAAGAACGAGGGTCGCGTGTTTGCTCCTTTCTCTTTCTTGAACTTTCTCCTTTCAAGACTTTCTTTCTCTAAAAATTCTCTCTAAAACTCTCTCTCTAAGACTTTTCTCTTTAAACTCTCTCTAGAAATTCTCTAAAAATGACTTTCTAATAATTTTAGCAGAGTTTCTCCTTACTAAAAATCCTATTGAGTGTTGATCCCCCAAAATGAGAGTCCAAGGTTTCTATTTATAGTGAAATTTCCGCCAAAATGCTCCAAAAAAGGCCAGTCACAGGGGGTAGCCGCAGGGGGTGCGGCTGGGACTTGCGGTTGGGGGGCCCAGCTGTACAATTGGCAGGCAACCGTGCGGTTAGGGGGCCCAGCCGTACGGCAGGTGGGTAACCGTGCAGTTGTGGGGCTGCGGTTGGCATTTCAAAAATGCCCCGAAACACCTAGTAAGCGAAGTGGCAACAATGGTCGTATTAGACTCTCAGCGGATACAAAGTCAGAGCCTTTCCTAATAGTCTTCTATACGCATGATGACTTAAGTCTTAATGTGAAATGCCTGTTTTATGGGAAAACCAATGTTCACACGAGAGTCGTGGATTGGGGTTTTCACACAGTGAGGACCAAAAGCCTTATTAAATCCGTGATCAAGATCATTGTTGTTATAGTAATTTTTGTTTCCATTTCAATTCTTATCATCCCACCATTGATTTCCATTGCGATTGCCCTGACCATGGAATTTGGAGTATCCCCCGGGAACCCACTTAACTGTTAAGCTAGAGCTATTTGAGGAGGCTAAGTAGGAACATAATTATGTACCTCAAAGGAAAGAAGTCTAGCTCGGAGATCAAGGAAATGATGGCAATGGTGGAAAGGGTAAACTGGTAGTGACAATTAGGGGGTGTAAACGGATCGGATATGGACCGGATAGTCGGATACCATACTATCCATTATCCGTATCCCCTTTTAAATTTAGTATCCAAATCCTTCCTAGTATCCTTTCGAATTGTATATTAAATTATTCTTATCTTTATCTTATCGGTTATCTCGGATTCAGATAATATCCCTAATTTTTTTTATATAACTACATATATGTTGCATATGTTTTGTTAACCTAAAAATGAGCTCAATCTAAAAAAATTGTTTGACTACATAATCTTTCAATTAAAATGATATATAATACAAGTTGTAACCGAGAAGTGTAACAAAACATTACAAAACCTATTGAAATAATGACTAACGTTTTATGTCAAACTTTTAAATCAAATAATGAATATATTGTATTTCTTTTGTATAACCCAATAAGATATACATTAAAATTATAATATAACTATACTTATCAAAATGAGAAATCAAAGTTGAAAATCATTAAAATTTTAAATTATATTTGATATGGTGTTGAACATTTCATCTTAGCAAATCATATATGTTGTAAATAGTCTTTCTCTTTCTTTTCCCATTTTATTGGTGTTTTTCTTTTTTGCTTAATTTATTTTTATTTTTGGTAAATTATGGCTAGCTTGTGCACACCAAATTAAATCATGTTTGATTTTTTAATGGGGATATATATATATATATATATATAATATTAAATTATAGCAGATACGGATTTTTGATTTATTGGATATCCGTAAATAGGGATAATTTACCTCGGATACGAATTATCGACCTGAATACTATTATTATTCATATCCCTATCCGTTTTCTCATTTATTTATAAATATTATCTAAATCTTTTTTTCCAAATATTTATTTGGATAAATATCTACAAAATACGGATTCAATTTCGGAACGGATTCTAATTTTCAAATATCCATTTATGCTCCTAGTGACAATCATCTCATTAGACCCCCGCTCACCAAAGAAGGGGGTGAATCGGCTAAGAACTGACATACAACAAGTACTTGGATATAAAGAATTGAAAAAAATAAATTTTAAGTGCCTTTAATATTACAACTTTTTAAGTTATTAAATATATTTAATCATAAAAATTAATTAACAATTTTTTGTTACTTATATTTAATATTTTTTGGAAGGTAAGTAATATAAATATTCATAACTTACAATTATATTCGTCTATCATTAAGTGGGAATATAATGTAATTTATTAGTAAGTAGTTAATCAATATGGAAGCAAATTAGAATTTGGATATGTTTGAAGTAGTGACAAATCTAATGATATATATATATATATATATAATTGTGATATCAATTACGGGAATGTCATGGTATCTCTAAGCTATTAGATCAAAAGATAAACAAATGAAAATGAATCCTATACAGTTGGGAATACAAGGAAAAGTCTTTGTGATTTATTAAAATAGACTAGACATGCCATGCCAGATTTTCATTGTGGAATCCATACACAAAAAACCAGTCCCAAATCCAACTAGTTAGGGGGATTTCTTAGGCCATTGTACATCTATATCAAAATTTAATATAAGCATCTAGAAAGAAAGAATCAAACCCAACTAGTGCAAGTGCACATGTTTTGTTTTGAAAAACATGAACCTGCTTCGTTTCAGTTATAAGTTACTATCCTGTCATGTTTTAGTTATAAGATACTATGAGGGTATTAAAGGATAATTCTTGTATTTAGGTTACATCGGGGTCATATGTGTTCAATTTATGCTAACTAGACCCAACTCAAAATTATGTCGAGTCTTTGTTGTGGAACCCATATTTGTCTTGATTTTGAAAAAAACTTATCCCAAACCTGACTTATTAGGGAGATTGTAATCCATAAGTTGTAGATAGCAAAATTAAATATGTGTCAGCCACTGATTAAAGAGAATTCGACTCAATATGTGCATATTTTTTTTTGAAAACTTGAACCCTTGCCATTTACTATATGTATAAGTATTTTTGATTAAAAATTATTGTATTCAAATCATGCCAGGATTTAGGGGTGTCCATCCGATCCAATCCGGTCATTTTAAATCATCCGCATCCGATCCGATCCGATGTCGATTTTAGGTTTTAGCATCCAATCCAATCCAACGCACTTGACAAATCCAATCCAATCCAATTAAATGTTGGATTGGATCGGTTTTGATCCGATCCGATTAGAAGTTTAAAATAAGATACACTATATTCTTGAAATTTTCAATTTTAATGTAAAACAAGATGTAAATTGCTTGTGGTGGAGGAGGAGAGACGCATGGTGGAAGAGGAGACGTTAGGTGTAGGAGGAGACAGAGACCCGTGGTGGAGGAGGAGCCGAGAAGACGCTGGTGCGGCGCAACTTCTAAGTCCCAAACCTAGTTTTTTATTTATTTATTTAGGGATTAGGGTTATGCTACTGCCTACTGCAATGTGCTGTTGTGAATTTGTGATTTATGAGAATTGAGAAAGAAAAGAAAATGAGGATATTTGTTTAAGTTTTTGCTATTTCAATTAAAGCCCTTATCGTATTAATATTACAAAGTGACCCCTATATAATGGATTGGATTGGATTGGATCGGTTTCTACAGCACATAAAACTGAAACCGATCCATTTTTTTCGGTTTTCAAATTTTGCATCCGATCCAATCCAATCATCCATAAAATCCAGGAAAAATGGATTGGATTGGATTGGATTGGATCGGTTTCTCGGTTTGGATTGAATTTTGAACACCCCTACCAGGATTGATCAGATGCATTAATCTAATAAGTATTTCAAATAAAAAATAAAAATTACAATTATCTTAATTAATCTCAGTCCGTCTAGATAAAAATTGAAAAATCAATTTTCGTACGTTTTATATTATTTTTTTTAAACAAATGATTTTTTAAATTATTGAAACATAATTTAGTACTAAAAATTAATTCAGAAGAAGATATTTTCTACAGATAAATATTTAATTGTTCTATGGAAAGTAAGAAATTAAATATTGTTCATATTTAATAGTTGTTTATCATTAATTCGTTAATGTTATTGTGAATATAAAAAAAGACTGTATGATTTATTAGTAGACTAGGATATACCCGTGCCATCCGGCACGGTAAATTAAATAAGAATTGATAATAAGATAAAAAGGAGTAACGTGTGATGAATTTAAATCGACAAATTTATGTTCAATATATCTTCATGCTAGAAAAACTAAAATTAGACTGGATTGGACCGACTTATTTTTATTTTTTAAAGAATATTTTAATCATATTTTTTGATCTCGACAAAATAAGTTTTTAACAAATTAAACTCAAGGCCATATGTGAAAATAATTCAATCACGTCTGTTGGTATGATTTGAAAATAGTTCAAAAATTTGACTAATATATTGTGAACACTCCTAAAAACAACATACTGAGATGACCAATAATGTACGAACACATAAAGTACGTCCTTAAATGTTACTCAATAATTTTTATTATTTTTTACATAATTCTATAGTCACGATGGTTCTCGTTTAATTGATCTTAATTAGTATATTTTAAATATTAAATTTTGAATTTTTTATTTCAGTTATGAAATTTTTAATGTAGAAAAAATGATTGGCGTGTGAAAGTTTATTGTATGTATATTATTGGTGTTTAATGCTGCTCAATAATTTTTCTTATATTTTTTACATAATTTTATAGTCATGATGGATCTTGTTTAATTAATCTTGATTAGTAGATCTAAATATTAATTTTTTTAAATTTCTTGATTAGTTATTTTAAATATTAAATATTATTTTTTTATTTTAAGATGAATATTGTTTAATTGGTCTTGATTATTGTATTTAAATATTAAATTTTTTGTATATTATGTTATGGCATTTTTAATGTAAATTTTTTTTATTGGTGTGTGAGAGTTTACTTTGTGTATATTATTGGTGTTAAATGTTATAATTTTATTTTTTAAAAATGATTCTATAGTCATGATGGATCTTATTTAATTGATCATGATTAGTAGATTTTAAATATTAAATTTTTATTAAATTTTAAAATTTTTATTTTAAGTTATGGCATTTTTAATATAGAAAAAAATATTGGTGTGTGAGAATTTGTTGTGTATATATTATTGGTGTGAGTGCTTTAACTTTGAAATGACTTCTTGATGTGTGTATAAAACTCATCCAATGGTGTAAAGTTAATGCACACCATAACATGTATATTTTTAACCATTAGATTTTTATGCTTTTTGAGAATAAATTTGGTCAAACTTGATATTTTATAATTTAGATTTAAGTTATGGCATTTTTAATATAGAAAAAATTATTGGTGTGTGAGAATATGTTGTGTGTATATTATTGGTGCGAGTGTTTTAACTTTGATGTGACATCTTGATGTGTGTAAAAAACTCATTCAATGGTGTAAAGTTAATGCACACCATAACATGTATATTTTTAACCAATAAATTTTTATACTTTTTAAAAATAAATTTGGTCAAACTTGATATTTTATAATATAGATAGTTAATGAATATGGAAACAAATTAGAAGTATGATATTTTCAAATCTAATGATATACATAAATATGCATAATTATGATTTAAAATATCAACATGCCATATATATAAGCAGTTAGATCAAAATCAAAAGATAAACGAATAAGAATAAATTTTAACTACCGGTTTGATTAATGGATACCTATTTAGAAGCATCTGTTTGTTACAATAATTAGTGTGTCAATGTAATTTCTATTACAGATCTCTTTGTTACGTTATTAATTATTCATTAATTTTTTTGTACATCTTTTCACAGATATTTAAGGGGTGATTTTATTTCTACTCACCAAATCTTGCAGTTAATCCTCATTGTTAAGTTAATACGCATTACATATTAAGTTAATCCGCGAGCGTGAATGGACTGACAAAAAAATATTATAAATTTAATTTTATAAATATTATTTTAAATAATAATTTAATATGAAAATATCTACTAAATTAATAAGTATAACCACTTTAAAAATTTAGATGGGTAAATTTTAATTAACTTTGCAGTAAAATAACAAAAACAAAATTTAACCCCTTTCCTCTTACGGTTTTAACGATTCTCCCAGTATCTCTTCTTCTTCTTCTTCTTCTTCTTCTTCTTCTTCTTCTTCTTCTTCTTCTTCTTCTTCTTCCCACTATCACTCTTTCCCCAGCCTTCTTCTTCTTCCCTCTTTCTTCTTCTTCTTCCCACTATCACTCTTTTCCCAGCCTTCTTCTTCTTCCCTCTTTCTTCTTCTTCTTCTTCTTCCTATCACAAACCCTAGATTAGTTTCATATTCTTTAAATCACCAAATCTGTATTCCAACCTTAGAAACCCACACCCACACCCACAATTTCGAAAATTTTGAACTAATTTGGTTTTTGTACTATGTAAGTCTAACTCACAATACAGAAGATTAAAAATTTAAATTATATCAAATTTCTTATATCATGTCTAACTTTCAAACTAAATAATTATATTATTAATTATAATGTTGAGGGTTCTAAAAGATTAATGAATAAAAAAATTGTAAATTACTGGACAAGGTCTATTTGCAACGCAAGCCGGAAAAGTTGGTCATCTCCTCTTATATATATATAATACACACTATATATACTTGATAATTCTTTCACTCAGTTTTCGTGTGTGTGTGTGAGAGAGAGAGAATGGCGTCTATTCGATCAACATAAGCGCAGAAGTAATCCTAAATCGTTCAAACTTTTTTAAACATAAAGATGAAGTTAATTAAAAGGAATTATATTTAGAATGTTAATTAAAAGGAATTATATTTAGATTAGGAATGTTAATAAAAAAGGAATCTAAAGTTATACAATTATAATTTAATTAAAATTGGTGGATATACTAATCAATTTTAAAAAGGGTAATTTTGTGAAACTTCATTTAAAATTTTCATAATTTAAGGGTGGATTAAGTGCAAGATTTGGTGGATAGAAACAAAATCACCCATATTTAAGTCCATTATGAAGTTTAATTAAATTAGTTAGAAGAGAATTCCAAAATTATGTAGAATTTTAGATGGATGGTAACCATTTTTTTTATTGTAAACACCATGCATCTATATATAGAAATGATTAAAAAAAGAAAATTCAAATTAAGGCAACACCACAATCCTACTTGTCTGTTTTTAGTCTTCTTCCAACCGAAAAAAGGGGCAGTTAAAGCCTTTACAAACCAATTCCCATTTTTTCTTACCTCAAACAATAAAATCTTTCACTAAGAGTGAGAGATAAGGAAAAAAGATAAAAAAAAAAGAAAAAAAAAAAGAAAAAAAAGAAAAAAAAAACATAAAAGAAAAAAAAATTGGAAACAAAATAGAGAAAATTATTTAGTTAATTTTGGTGAATAATGGGGATGAATGCAAGAGCATTATGCACTGTGGCATGGTTGGTGGTGTTGCAAGGGTTATTTGTGGTTGGTGTTAATGGAGATTTTAATTACAAAGAAGCCCTTACAAAATCTCTTATTTTCTTGGAGGCACAAAGATCTGGAAAGCTCCCTCCCAACCATACCCTCTCTTGGAGAGGAGATTCTGCTCTTGAAGATGGCAAACTTGCCAATGTAGTAATTCTCTCTTTCTTTCTCTCTCTCTCTCTCTCTCTCTATATATATATATATATATGTATCACCATTTTTTAAGCAATATTTTTCAGTATCACGCAAACATGACACACTATTGCATTTTTATTGGCAACAATAGACACAAATTTCACAAACCTATAAAAAACTTATTTCCATAAACATGTCGAACGTCTTTTGGAGGCAAGACAGAAGAGCATTAACCCAAAACCAACTGCTAATATTTACCTCTTTTCTCACTTTGGTCGTTAATATTTTTTTAGCAACATTTTGGTCCTAACTCAAAGTATGAGCCAAGTTGCATTTTCATCTAAAATTGTACGCCTTGTCAACGTTTTGAAGGGAAAATTAATCCATGTGCTTTTATGGTCGAAAATATTGATAAAATATTTAATTTTAGATGAAAGTATGACGCAACTCAAACTTTAAGGACCCAAATGTATCAAATGAAGCTATATAGACCAAAGTAAAAAAGCAAGCAAACGAACATAAAAGGTCATTTACCCTGTTCAACTTTATGAGAAAATCCTTATTATATTCAAAAACAAAACCAAGCAAGTAGAAGAAATGATAAATAATCCACTAAATTTTAAGTTTCTAGAGAATTTCTAAATTTTCAATAATGTTAAAATGTACACAGGTGGACCTAGTTGGAGGATACTATGATGCAGGGGACAATGTGAAATATGGGCTGCCAATGGCATTCACAGTGACCACACTTTCATGGGCAGCCAACTTCTATAAATATGAGCTCAAAGATGCTGGAGAGTTAGATAATACCCTTGCTGCTATTCGTTGGGGCACTGATTATCTTCTGAAATGCTCTTCTAAAAACTCCTTGTTCGTCCAGGTAATCTTCTTCTGGGAGTTTTGCCTTTTCTCAGAGGGCTTTTAAAATTTGGTCCCTGATTACCCGAGTTTAAAATTTTTATTTGGTGGTCAATAATTTTTTTAATTTAAAGTAATATGGTTTGTGAAATATATCTTTCAAAGATACAGTCTATGGGAGATATTGTTTTAAAGTACCAATCTCATAATACAACAGATATTGTGAATATCTAACTCACAATATCTAGTGGTACTACCTGTGACGAAAAGATACAGTTTCATAGTATTTGCTTCACAATATCTAGAGATACCATTGATATTGTTAGTATCTGCCTTGGAGATTCTGCCTCTGGCAAGAAGATATAGTTTTATAGTATCTACCTTACAGTTTTATGAAATATTGGAGATATAGAATATTTGCTTCATAGTTTATGGAGATACTGTATCTGACAAAAACTCTATTTTTTTAATATTTAGAGATACTGTAGATATTGTGAAAAATTTCTCCCAAAGGTTGCATTATACACGCTTTTAAATTCAGAGATCGGATTGTATTTTAATTTTTCTTAATTGGTAATACTACGATGAATTAATTAAAAACGAATCAGTAATTAAATTAATATATATGTATATATACAGGTAGGGGATCCAGTAAAGGACCATGAATGTTGGATAAGGCCAGAGAACATGAACACACCAAGAACAGTGCTAAAGATAGACGCAAGCAATCCTGGTACTGAGTTGGCTGCCGAAACTTCCGCAGCATTGGCAGCTGCGTCTATCACTTTCAGAAGCTCAGATCATACATATTCCCATAGTCTCCTCAACAAAGCCAAAATGGTATCCTCTCTCGCTCCCTCTCTAAGCTTAATACTATTTTAAGAAGTTGTATTGTATGCTTTTAAAATTATACATTACTTTTGCAATTTAAATAATACTTTCGATAACAGTGTCATCCATATAGAAAAGGTACACGGTAAATTAATACTTTATTAGTATAATTTTTCCCAAAATTAATAATTTAGCAAAAATTTGATTAATCATGCAATACGATAAGTTACACTGCTTGTTATCTATAACCCATAGGGTAACATAATGTATTAGCCGACAGTCGCTTGACCAAATACCATCTGATGTTAGGGGTGGATTTAGGAATTGGTGTAAAAGGGACAAATTAACAATGAATGATTATTATTATTATTATTATTATTATTATTATTATATTTTCTTTTTGGCAAGATAGTCCATCTAAAGATTCTAAACTTGACGATAAATTAAAAGCACAAATCATATATAAATTGCCGGAACCAAGATAGTAAGAGTGGATGCAAGAAAGATGGAAATATAAAGTTGTGGGAACCCAAAGAGTACGTGAGGTGCCACTCGCCAAAGAAGGGTAGAGAAGAAACGAATAAATAATGACATGATAAAAAAATAAGTCTAAGATAATTTTTGAGTGCTTTTCCCCCCCTTTTTTTTTATTGATCTGTTTCACAAACAAATATGGCACATGGATTTTCCGTCCAAAAAATTGATAAAACGTTCAATTTTGAATGACTGTGCAATTCCGCTCAAACTTTGAAGATGAGAATGTAGAAATGAAACAGTAGAAACCTCAATTTTTTTAAAATTAGTACATATACTTCAGAGTTTTTCAAAATTTTAGGGGGCCTATCACCTCCCTGAACCCCACCTACATCCCCCTGTCTAATGTAATTCTCTTTATTACAAAAATCTATACAAAAAGTGATAAATAATTGAACTCTAGCTAACGTACGTGCGACGAATTATAGTTAATTAATATCTATGAATTACATATTTGAATTTGTTTGTGCAGCTTTTTGAATTTGCGAAAACAAACAAAGGAACATATGATGGAGAATGTCCCTTCTATTGCTCATACTCAGGGTACAATGATGAACTAATGTGGGCAGCAACATGGTTATACATGGCCACCAGAAAGCCTGTTTATCTAAATTATGTCAAAGAGGAAGTCATTAGTGCTACTGTTGCTGAGTTTAACTGGGATCTTAAATACGCTGGTTCCCAAATCCTCCTTTCCAATGTACCTTACCTTCTCTCTCTCTAACTAGGGCTGTAAACGAGTGAAGTCTAACTGAACAAAAGGTTGTTCAAACTGGTTTGTTAAACACTTCGAACATATAACTTTGTTCGGGATTGGCTAGTTTACCTCTCGAACTGACTTCAAACGAGCTTTAAACGTAACCGATAGTTTGATTTTTAACATAGTCTTACTGTGTTTCAGAGGTAATCGAGCTGAACTCGTTAACATTGTCGAATTTAAAATTGTGTTCATGTTTTGTTTCACAAATGAACTTTGAACAATTCGAGTCTCGAGCAGCTTAATTTGTTTTATAGCCCTATCTCTAACACCCATATTATTAATTACACATATATTGGGGGCACAGCCCATCCACTGTATGCAGTAAATAAATATTATAGGCCTTTTTTATTTTCCAACATACAAAAAAATTCTTATAACTGGGCCCTTATGTTCGTACAATATTTATAAGATCGACCCATAACATATGTTATATCTTAAATATGTTTATGTAAAGATTATGGACTCTTATTTGATATATTCTAATTGCTCGTTAAAAGCTGTTAATTTTTTTTTGTTGTTGCTTATTAGAGAGTTTTTTGAAAAAAATTTAAAAATAAAATAAAATAGAATTCGTCGGAAAACATAGTTTGTCCAAATTAAAATTAAGGAGTCGTGACCCTTTTTTTTAAACGGTAAAAATTGTTTTGAAATAAATGTCTAAATTCTCTTCTTTTATAATACAAATCTTATGAATATGGGAATAAAATCACTAACCTCCACAAGTCGAAAGTAATGGCGATACTACTTGAACTAAATTTCTTGGTCCTTATCATGTTAACAAGGAAGTCTAAACCAAACTTAATTTTAGTAAGTTAAATAAATTATTTATCTATACTATATATTAAGTGTGAGTAAAGAGTTTTCGCTATGGAAATAAAATTATCAAATTACCCCCTCGCACATAATTTTTTTTTTGGGCATACCCATCTCACATATTAAATTAGTAGTATAAAATAATGCTATAAAGAGGACTTAAACTTATAACCTTTAACATGAAAATACTTTTAATTACCACTAAACAAAATATTATTATATGTTTATAATGCGAAAAATTGCTAAATATTTTATTGTACACACATAGAATGTTCCCCTCCGCTAGTACTTATTGCGCATTATTAAACCTGTTTTGTCCAAATTGAAAAATTGCAGTTTTACTGGAAAGGGCTTTCGGATTTGGAGAACTTCAAGGAAGAAGCGGAGAGTTATTTGTGCTCAGTGCTTCCTGATAGTCCCTACCACCAGGTTCACATGACTCCAGGTGTTTCTCTCTCCTCTTTACTCTCTCTCTCTCTCTCTATATATATATATATATACTCATATTACTATAACTAAATATACATAGATAATTGCTATTGCCAAAGTATATTTTGCTATTGCGCCTTAAAGTGTTGCGCTTTAAGCTTAATGTACAATTATATATATGCACACGTTGTTCTAATAATAGATGTTCTACTCTAGTTCTAATTATATCCGGTGTAAAGTACTGAAGTTTTACACCAACTGATAACATTTTTTTTTTCCAATTTTCTAATTCAGCAGTTTTGCTATTGGATTTGATTATTATTATTTTTTGAAGATGCAGCTAAAAGTTTATTTTGATCCAAATGTCCGTAATCACAATCACGCTTTCATTTAAATTATCAATTACGTATCTAATAAAGTTGATAAAAGTTGGTAAACGTTAATTTGAGAATTTGAAAAAATAAATTATAGTTGAATGTAAAACTTCATAATCTTACATCTGTTGACGAAAATGCAGGGGGTTTAGTTATGATGAGAGATGGGGCAAATGCGCAATACGTGACGGGCACTGCTTTCTTGTTTACAGTATACAGTGATGTGTTGGCGAGACACAACCAACGCCTCAACTGCGGAGACAAACAGTTTAGTCCTTCCCACCTTATGGCTTTTGCAAAGCAACAGGTAATTAATTAAAGGAAATTGATAGCCTACTCTATTTTTATATATTTCTTTTTATAAATTGATATGACGTCACTGAAATAAATTTATGGGGCGATATATTTAACATGTTGTCTGTCATTCTTTTATCAAATTACTTCCACAAAAGTTAAGTAAATTTTGCACTGTTCTTAAGTAAATAATACTAATTAATTTTATATAGTTTGACTTTAACCTGACCTATTTATTAATAATGTTAAATGGGTGGACGTGATTTTGATACTAACCCATTTAATATCAACCCAACTTTTTAATTCTATGTTAGGTGCAAGTTTATTACTAGCCCAACACTTTTTCAAATTAAAGGCCAATTCTTCAATTTACTATTGTTCTCCCCTATTATATTTTTATATTTCCAAAAAACCCAGCCCACAATCATTTCTTATTTAAAAAGGGAAAAAAAATATTTTAAAAGAAAGGACTAAAATTTCTTCAATTTTTGATAGAAGCCAAATTCAGTTTTAATATAAATATTATTTTGCAAGATTATTTTTTGACGGAAGCCACGTATACCCCTGGTTGGAAGTGAGGGAAGAATTTTGCACCTTCCTATTTAAGGACACTAGACCAACAACACGGCTTTACATTCTTTCTCAAGTTTAAAACTGGACTGGGTGGTTTGAGATATCTGGTTTTGCCACTGATTATAGGCCTAAATCTGTGATCATTGAAACGCATTTTTTTTTGTAAAGGTTCATTTGTTTTTGTTTTCTTAACCTTTGATTGTTGAATGTTGATTACTGATTGTTGAATTCAAATTATAAAAATGATGCTTATTTTTTGTTTTGAATGAAGCACTAAATATAAGTGTGTATAAAACAATGAATTAAATTCAGCATTAAACATTCAGCGGAGATAATGCCTTTTAATGCTGAATGCAATCTTTAAAAAAGTAGCCATCAACTTCTTAATGATTTAAGAAAACAAATAGTGTATTGTACCGTTGAATGTTTAAAACTTTTCCATCAAGCATTTAGAGGCAAAAATAAACATACCCTAACTTTTTTTTTTCTCTTTTCAGTCATGTACTCATGTCCATGTCTTAACATGAAAGGTCCACTAGATTAAACCATTAACCAATATCTTTAATTACATCGAATTTATTATGTTGTACCGGTCCACGTATCATTACTCTTATTGTAGTTTTGTTACACATGAAGCAACATGCACCCACAAGGACTAACAAAGACTAACAATAAACAAATGAAACAAAAATGGCAGATGGATTATCTACTAGGGAAGAACCCAAAAGGAAGATCATACATGGTAGGGTTTGGGAACAACCCACCGACACAAGCCCACCACAGGGGTGCCTCAGTCCCCCCGCTGCCACCGGGAACCCCAATCAACTGCGGGATGACCTTCGTCTACTACTACAACAAGGACGCGCCCAATCCTAACGAGCTCACTGGCGCCATCGTTGGCGGACCTGACAAAAACGATGACTTCAATGACAAGCGTACTCAATCGTCCATGACCGAGCCCACTACTTATACCAACTCCCTCGCTGTTGGTGTTCTCGCAAAACTAGCTAGACAACGTTCGGTCTCTTGATATTTTTCACTTTTTTCTGAATTAATTCCACCCAAGATTTGATAGAGGGTGAGCAGCACGTTGGAATAGGAATTTTTTTTTTCCATATAATTAATAGCGTTTTTTCGATTGGATTGGGCCGGAGCCTACTATCTCAACCCAATAACACTAGTGATGAATTTCTTTTTTGACCAAAGTAGATAGTGTTGAAGCCCAATTTTGGGAGAAGGTATTTTTGTAGAGTGACGAATGTATATATATATATATGGGTATAAATACATAGAGTATTGTATTACATGTATAAAGAATTTTGTAATCCAAATATTTTATCTATCATATAATTGAATATGAAATAAATATGAAATAAATATGAAATAAATATATATATACACATTTGGCTCACATTTATTTGAGTAGTCTATGGGTTTAACTAAAAAATTAATTAGACCACTAAAAATTAGCCCATTAATTAAATAGCAAATATAATTGAAATATTATAATATGTTGCCCACATAAATTAGAAAATATAAATTTTCTAACATTATCTACTAGAGAAGAACCCAAAAGGAAGATCAGACATGGTAAGGTTTGGGAACAACCCACCAACGAAAGCCCACCATAGGGGTTACGTTCCTCAGTTCCCCCGCTGCCACCGGGAACCCAGATCAACAGCGGCATGACCTTTGTCTACTACTACAATAAGGACGCTCCCAATCCTAACGCTTTCACTGGCGCCATCGTTGGTGGACCTGACAAAAACGATGACTTCAATGACAAGCGTACTCAATCGTCCATGACCGAGCCCACTACATACACCAACTCCCTTGCTGTTGGTGTTCTCACAAAACTAGCTAGACAGCGTTCGGTCTTTTGATAGTGCTCACTTTTTTTCTGAATTAATTCCACCCAAGATTTGATAGAGGGTGAGCTGAAGCAGGTTGGAATACTTTTTTGTTTTTTTATTTTTTTATTTTTGGGTA
This sequence comes from Lonicera japonica, assembly GCA_021464415.1. Taxonomy (NCBI): domain Eukaryota; kingdom Viridiplantae; phylum Streptophyta; class Magnoliopsida; order Dipsacales; family Caprifoliaceae; genus Lonicera; species Lonicera japonica. Next base: position 21,222 of record JAKCWG010000590.1, on the reverse strand, counting down.
TATAATTAATAACAATTTTTCGATTGGATTGGGCTGGAGCCTACTATCTCATTAACTAGTGATGAATTTATTTTTTGACGAAAGTAGATAGTGTTGAAGCCCAATTTTGGGAGAAGGTATTTTTGTAGAGTGATGGATGTATATACATCGGTATAAATACAGAGTATTGTATTACATGTATAAAGAATTTTGTAATCCAAATATTTATCTATCATATCATTGAATACGAAATAAAAAATGTATATATATATACATGAGGTTTTTTGTATTCTTCCAAGCAATTAGTTTGGTTTCAATTTTTAATATTTGTGTCTTAATGGTGAGTTAGTTTCAGTGATTTTCAAAGGTACTTCAAAAATTATTACTCACTCGCGACCACATGTGCTACTTTTAAATATGATTTACAATGATTTTATGCATGCATGTGGTGCCGACTGCCGACGAATGCTATTTTTAGATAATACTATTTTTTTGAGTATTGTTTGGAAAAGTAAAAAAAGAGGCAATAGGCAGTTTAAGTTTTTTTATTATTGGATGAGGAATTCTCAGTTTGGCACTATCCTAAGGAATTTCTTAGTGGAAACAAGTTCAAACTGTATCCAAAGTAGAATAGACTGGAGCTTGAAAATGAAATCCAAAAGGGGCATGATGATACTGGTATGAGGTAATGGAAGAAAGATTACAAGTTTCTTCATGAAAAGTATTGGGAAGTTGAAGAAGAGTTTTATAAGCAGAAATGTAGATTCCTGGCCTGTTTGATAAAGATGATAACAACGTACACTTCTCATTAATTTCTTCGAAAAGAATGATGAAAATAGAGCAAGCAACAAATTCTTAGTATTAGTGGCAGTCAAGGGCTGAGAATTGTGGGGTAAGTGGAGGTCTATGGAGGTGATTTTTCATTTGAAAAGTTTGTTCAGTCTTCCGGGGCCAAGTAATAGATATGTGGGAGGTAAAAATTGGATGTGGGCTTCTGGCCAAGGTCCAGTTTGAGTATTCGGTTCTCTGGTTGGCCTATAATCAAGGCCAACTTTATTGTTGGTAAACGACTATCCGGCCGACTAAGATATGTTTGAATTCAATCCGACCATCTGTCAACTATTATTACTTGCCGACAAAGGCTAACCAACCAGTTAGTGTCCGATTAACTCTGGTCGGTCAACAGAAACAAGATAGTTGAGATAGAAGATAAATTACGCGAACTAACTACTTCTACAAATGTGAATAGGGTTGGGGACAACTGGAATCTTGGAGTAGTACACAAAGTTTACCCTTTTTAGTATTTTACATTCATCCTAAACCCTAATGTAACCATATCCTGTGCAATAATGGGAAGGGACACCACAGCTAGACACATATTCTCTTCTTCCTCCTTAAGAATAACATTGTGATAACAAGCAATATATTAATCACGCCACAGATCTTAAATCATATAGTGTATATTAATAACTAGAGATAATACGATAAAAAAAAGGCAATAAAACAAATGATAAAGCACACAATATTCAACAAACAAAGATTTCACTAAAACGATTACAAAATCTCTCATAAGAATTATTACACTCAAAATTCTCAAAGAAGAAGAAAATCAACATCCTTTTAATCTCTCTCTCTGTCTGTTACACACACAACAAGATAAACTCTCCTAATCAATACTTACAGAAAGAATAAATATTCCTCCACCTTAATCACTTGAATGATTATATCTATATATAGTGATACAATAGAGTCCATCCAATCTAGAATAAGGAAAAAAAATCCTACATAAATAAGGAAAAAATTAATAAGGTAATAAAGACTAAAATAAACAAAGAAACCAATTTTGATAAGGAAACCTATTTTTCATCTAGTTGTAAAAGCACTTTTGCACCTTTCAACAATGTGCTTTTGCACATTTCAACAATCCTATGTAAATAAGGAAACTATTAATAAGGCAATAGAAACCAAAATAAACAAGGAAACTAATTTTAATAAGGAAACCTATTTTTCGTCTAGGTGCAAAAGTGTTTTTGCACCTTTCCCGCATGGGTGCAAAAGTGCTTTTGCACTTTTCAAGAATGCAATCCAACTTCTCAGTTTTACTGCAAATTCTCTTTTACACCTTTCCAGCAAGTTTGATTACAAGTCAAATACAACAATCCGATTTCTAATATAACTCCTTTTTTATTGGGTTCGGAACCGAGCAAAACACAATAATCACCACCTTTTATGAAGTGAACAAAACCAACTGCTATCTTCCTTCTTCACCTTGATGCCACATGAAGTCTTTTTTTGTCTAATCCTTTACAATGGCCACTAAATTCTCTATGTTAATGATCGAGCCACATCTAATTATTTATGTTGATAATCAGACTATGTCTGTACTAGACATCCTCACTAGTACAGATATTTGTGTCGTCAGCAGTTTAGAACCACCACTGAAGCCATAACTCTTCATTGCTGTGTTTGCACCACCAAAACATATGCTTCTTGGTCCCTTAGCACCATCATGCACAACTCTCTCATGTAATCTATACAAGCCACTGCAATGACTTGCCTTCAAAACCACATCGTCGCCATGATACATGCTCATTACTTGACCTCGAGTAGAGTACCACATCCCAAGTGATTCTAATCTAGAGAGACTAATTATATTCCACTTTATTTCTAGTACATGTCTAACATTTGTAATTGTTTGAACTAATCCATCAAACAATTCTAGGCGGATTTCACCAACTCCACGAACTAGCAATTTGGAATCATCTCCCATGTAGACAAACCCACCACAATCTTCACATCTGCTATACGATAAACGATTGTTGCAAACATGCACAGTGGCACTGCAATCCAAGAACCATCCTCCCTGACCAGTAAGGTTTGCAAGCATCAGTAGGACATTTAAAAGATCAGTTTCTTTACCATAATAAGTCAGTAGTAAGGTGAGGTGTTTTGACATGCAAATGATAAATGAATGGGGTGATGGAGCCCAGTGCGGTGTTTTGACAAACAAATGATGAATGAATATGGCGATAGAGTCCAACGCGGTGTGTTGACACGCAAATGAATGAATTAGGCGATGGAGCCCTATGCGGTGTTTTGACACACAAATAATTAATGAACAGGGCGATGGAGCCCTATGCGATATTTTAACACGCAATATATGAAAGAATGAGGGTGATGAACCTGGTGCGGTGTTTTGACACACAAATAATTAATGAATGGGACAATGGAGCTCAATGTGGTGTTTTGACAAGCAAATAATTAATGAATTGGGGCGATGAAATCTAGTGTGGTATTTTAACACGTAAATAATTAATGAATGGGGCTATGGAGGCCGATGCGGTATTTTGACATATAATATATGAAGGAAGGGGGCGATGGAGCCTGTTGCGGTGTTAATTTGATACGCAATATATGAAAAAAATGAGGGCGATGGAGCACGGTGTAATGAATTTATGAATAATGGTGACGATTAGCCCAGAGTATTGAATGAATTGTGCCATGCACTTGCGAATGAGATATTTTAAAGGTGTGTGTCTAACTGTACTTACTTGTAAAGTATATGATGCTAAATGCGCTCGCGTAACAGTAAACAGCTAATGGTGACACACCATGATGAAAGCAAATAAACACGCTCGCATGCAATAGCGTTATATTAAGAGAATAATGAAAAATCACATTTGTATATGATTGTAGGAATCATTTGCCGATTACTTCTGTTGAAGTTTGAGGAAAATCTCACTCCTCTAGGGAAAATGGAATCTTGAAGTGATTGATTTAATTTTTATTATTTAAAAGAAGTTAATTACTTAACGGGTGGGTGCGAAATTGCGTGAGGAATGTTTGAAAGAATTTGATTTTATTTAAACACGTGAATTGACGTTAATCTCCCTTTTTGAAAGGATTGATTATTTAAGAAAATAGAATTGTAATTCAATTCTGATGATGGTTTTTCTTTTCTTTTTTCTTGTTTTTTAAATGTCAATTAGAGACAACAAGGGAACAACTCTTTCCCTTCTGTGGCAATGCCACATTTTTTTTAAAGATTTTCCTTAGGGGAAAGGGAAAAAGTTATGTCACATATCGTGTTTAAACTACCTCTTATTAAAGTATGTCGTGCGCCAATGAAGTATTACACTTTCATGATAAGATGACTTTGACCAAGTCTAGATTGTTTCAAACTTTTTCCTACTTTTTCTACGTGCATTATCTTATCTCCTCTATAAGTTCATTTTCTAAGGAGAACAAGACAAGGGAGAGTTTTTTTTTTCAACTTACCTACTTCAGTTTGGAGATCTAAAAACTTTGAATTTTTTTTTTCGAGAAGGTTCCAAGTGGGTGTCAGCATTCCGGTTTTCCACCATGTAAGAAAAATTGAGACAAAGGGATAATCTAGGTTGTTTAATCCTGGGGATGATGTGGCGTATTAGAACTAGAATAACTAATTTAAGCAGAGTTGCAAAACTGAAACGTCTGAAAAAAAGTTACATTATTTGCGATTCAACTTGAATTTTTTCGATTATAGTATCCAATTAAAAGTAAAATCGTTATAATCCAGTTTTCCTATTTGATAATCTTATTATGCATTTGTTACTTCACTAACATTATTCTAATAGGGTTACTATGAAAGTACAATTAGGTGAGGACTTAGATGAGTGTGGTTTAGCACACACGTGTTGACCGATCAAGTGTAACGACCCGGTCCCGAGCTTAGCAAGATATTGTCTGCTTTGGCACACAGCCAAATGATTTTACTTTTGGTGGAAGCCACAAGGCAACTCCAAAAGGTCTCTTGCTAGTTAGGAACCAAGCGGGTACTTATGAACTAAGAATCTACCCATATACTACCGATGTGAGATATTTTTGGTCGTTACAATCTCCTCTCATTAAATCCCTGACATCTTCATCAGGCCGGGGTCACACACAATCGATCTCGGCTCTAGCTAGCCGCATCCAACGATTCCGTCTTGTCATTAGCCGCACATAATATCCACACGACCCGTGGTAGTAGTCTTGGGTCCACTCTGATACCATCTATAATGACCCGGTCCCAAGCTTAGCAAAATATTGTCTGCTTTGGCATATAGTCGCACTAATTTGCTTTTGGTGGAAGCCACAATAGCAACACTAAAAGGCCTCTTGCTAGTTAGAAACCAAGTGGGTACTTATGAACTAAAGATCTACCCATATACTACCGATGTGGGATATTTTGGGTCGTTACAATCACCCCTCGTTAAATCCCTGACGTCCTCATCAGGCCGGGGTCACACATAATCAATCTCGGATCTAGCTAGCCGCATCTAGCGATTCCAGCTCGTCGTTAGCTGCACAGACCTGACACACAATATCCACACGTCTTGTGGTAGTAGTCCTGGGTTTGCTTTGATAACATTTGCAATGACCCGGTCCCGAGCTTAGTAGATATTTTTGGCTTTGCCGCATGGTTTTGCTTTTGGTGGAAGCCACAAAAGCAAAAGGCCTCTCGCTAGTTAGGAACCAAATGGGTATTTACAAACCAAGGATTTACCTATTATACTACCGATATTGGTCATTTTGGGTTATTACATCAACTACTGGGCTTGGACTTGCTTTATGGTCTATATATATATATATTTAGACAAAATACATTTGAAATTTTATTTTAAAAGTTAAATTTAAGAATTGACTTAGTCTTTAACTAACTCACCTTCGTAAGAGAGTTTGTCTAGGTGTCAAAATTGTGTCAAACTTCATATACGTACATTATATCATCTCTTCTTTACGTTCATTTTTCAAGGGGAACAAAACAATGTAGAGGTTTTTTTTTTCTTTAACTTACCTGCTTTAGTTTAGAGATCTAATAAAAAATAATAAGAGTATTTTCATCATTCTTTCTCTTCGCTAGAATCAATGGAAAAATTGTTTTTTAAATTTTCGATCAAGTTTCAAGTGGGTGTTAGCATTTCGGTTTTCCACTGTGAAAAATTTGGGTTGTTTTATCCTGGAGAAGACTAGCGTAGTAGAACTGCAAGCACAAATTAATTTTAGCAAAGCTGCAAAACATCTTAGAGACAACGATATTATCCATGACTTAATCCGAACCCGAATTTCTCCAGTTATAGTATCCAATTTCGGGTAACATTGTTCGAATTGACTTTTACGATTTAATTATCTTATTCTGCCACTGTAATTTAACTAATATTATTCTAATAGTGTTATTATAAAAGTACTGTGTGATTGGATGAGGGCTTAGATGACTGTTGTTTACCACACGTGCATCGACCGACTCGGGTCAGGTTTTGGCTTAGGTTGCTTTATTGTCTATATATTCCTTTTGGACAAAATTCAATTGTTCCACTTCTGTTTTACGATTTTGTGACCTTATTATGCTATTGTTATTTTACTAAATATTATTCTAACAGTTTTATTGTGAAAATATTGTGCAATTAGGTGAGCACTTAGATTAGTATTGTGTAAAATCTATTTATAAAGACTATATTTGGATGGCTTTATTCTGTGAAAAAAAACACGTTTCTATTTGTAATCCAAGTTTATAATGGAGATTTGATAAAGACTTATAATGGAAACCAAGCATCATTATCCATAAATACAGAATCTTTATGTAATGGGATAATATGTTAGTTTTCGATTAGGTGGACTTGATTAATTCCTTTGTGCTAGAATTTTAATTGTATTTTTATTCAAGAAGGATTTTCAAAATGAAGTTTTATATTAGAATGCTTGGCAATTAAAATGTTCACACAAAGTGTAGTTGTTGAAGCATAAATGTGAATATATGCTCTTAGTGTATACTAGTACACAAGGTGTATGCTAGTACACAAGGTGATAGAGCATTCCTTAGGAAGGTCAGCCACGCGTACCAATCTTCAAGTTTAAATATGTATACCAGTATGCAACCCTCTAGAGAATTTTCTAAGGAATCTTCAGCAAAGCATACCGGTATAACTATTATAGTCTATACTAGTACGAAAGAGACATTAATGAAAATCTATTTCCAATGAAACTAAGTTTTATGGGGCAAAATGGCGGGTGGTCAAAAAAACCCAACAAACCATGCATAAGTTCTTCATCAGATTTATTTCTTATATAATTACATGAAGTGAAGAAATACTGATTTAATAAATAAATAAGAATATTATTGATCAAGATTCCTAGCTAACACGCATGAACATATTAGTTTTAAGTGAGTTTTTTCCAGGGCAGGAATGGATCAGAGTCAGGAAGGAAACAAGTTGTTATGAATTGCAGAGTTGAAGAATGATATAAGGACCTATTTGGCATTCAAATCCAATATAATATTTTCAATTAAAATTTAAAAGTAAATCCATGAAGAGTTTCACAATTTTGAAGTTGTATTCAAGATTACCCAAAAATAATCTAACCAAACATAAGCAAAATCAATACTAATAACATCTTGTTCAAAAATTAAATGTGTAATACCTCACTTGTTAATTTGGTGCTAATCACATTTGTTAATTGCACTTAAGGCTAATTCTTGCTTTGGGTGGTCTTTTTTTATTCTGAGTGCATTTCGATGGTTCCAACTCTTCTCCCACGTCACATTAATCATATTACACATGCGTCAGGCTTGGAACGTAGATTGGGTAGCCATAGCCAAATTTGACACGCTAACAGCAATAATTGAAGTTTTCGGAGTTCGAAATCCCTTTGTTAGGTTCAGAACCGTAATCATTGTATCATAGCCGAATATACTTTCATTTAAACCTCCTTCGGGTGGGGACAGGTAATTCAATCCCTATCGTAGGTTCTTTGAATTTTTGACACAACTTCTATCTTTTGGCCATAACTTCTCCATCCGATGTTCAAATGGTTTCTCGTTTCACCATTGGAAAGGTAATTCAATTATATACAACTTTTGCGTTTTGTCTAAGACCCAATTCTCACTCTATGATTGCCAAAAATGGCTGCAAATATGAATCTGTGGCCAAACAACTAATACAGTCAATGATGCCATATAGCCGACTACTCCAAGTTTGGGGGAGTCAACTATCCTTCATCAATATGGTCAAAAATCATATTTTTAGTGCTTTGACCCATCTTTTATATCACCAAACTCTCATTTTTAAAGTAACCATTTCATTTTTACTTCATACAATCTAGAGAGACTTAGAGTGATTGATTTTGAGAGATTTTGGTGGGTTTCTCTAATTGTTTCAAGATTCATCAAGATTTGTACACTAATTTCACTATTCATCATCTTTTTCACCTATATTCCTCCATTGAAGCTAGGGAGAGCTTGTACGGGAGCTAGTCAAGCCATTATTAACATTCCAATCTCGTGGATTCTCTTTATTTGAGATGGAAAAAATAGCATTAAACATCTTTTCCAAATAACTATGTGTTGCATGTAGTGTCTTGGTACAAATTGGGAGTTTTGACAAAACCTAGGGTTTGATTGCATACATGTGGGTTTGGGTTGTTAAACCTTAAATTGATGATGGATTATGCCTTAGAATCACTTAATATATATGATCAAACAAGTAGATACACCTGCATGGCTATTTATAGGTAAACTAATCTTAACTAGTTTTAAATATGCGAGTGTGTACACATAGTTGAGATGATATATTATGCCTAATATACTAGGAATACACCTTAGATATCTCATAATCTAAATTAGTAAGGTGTTGGTTACCATGGTAGTAGTGGTAGAGGACTTGTGTACTGTAACTACACTAGATATGTGCGTAAATATACTTGGCTTTGCTAGAATGACATTTAAACATTAGATATACTTGTAGGGCGCCAATTATACACATAATATATGCTTTAAAACTTAAAGGACGCGTAATACACGAATTGGCTATAAAGCATGAATAACGACATAACGATGAGAATACGGATACTACTTACATGTTGTATGTGTTGACTATATAGTTGTGTGGGATTTATATATATTGATGATTGTTATTATATATTGTTCATGAGATCACATAAATGTGAGAACATTCACGGTACAGTGTGGCTTAGTACATGACTGCAATCCCTGGGTGAAAGTCCTTAAACCGTGCATTAAAAAATAATAGGTAACTCTACCTGGTGGTTGAAATCCCACGAAGTAGCAGCACTACTATTGGGTACTCACCTTATGAGGTGTATGTCTCATATTCTCGTTCTTTCTTAGTGACGGAATAGGCTTGTATGGGTGTCCTACTTGTTAACTATTTGGAGGGTAATCCCGAGAGAATATATGACTTGCGTGGGTTTATTAATTACTTGTTTGGACCAAGTCCCTGAGCAACTCCTTCACTTGGAGGAGACATGATTTGTTTAGAGCTTAGGGTCCTTCGGGAATTGTTACTCTAAGCTTAGTCATACTGTGGGATAAAGTTGGGGCACTATACTAGAGATATGACAGATCGGTGCTTACATGCTTATTATTATGTTTCTGTCATTACTTTATCATATCTCTAGTCTCTATTACTATATTGATTACCATATTATTGTGTTGGACTATGATGGGACAAAGTATGTATACACCTACTCGTGATAGGCTTTATGAATAGATCATAATAAGCATAAGAGAATAATAATTAAAGTGGTAATCTCATCTAATGTATTGTCTAGGTGTTTCGGTATTGTATATATTAATATTAGAATGAGATCATTGATGGCCTTAGGTATAATATATGGATACCTACATGCGTAGCACTTAGTAGTTTCCTTTAGGATTATGCATATTAGTTGCCAATTATGGAATTCATAATGAATCATAATGAAAGTAAAAATTATGAATAATTGGTATAGAGTTATCAGCATTCCCTTATATATATTAATTAGTCATGGGATTGTATTGGTGTAGACTATACAGTGTTGATCCAATTTATTGCAGTCAAATTTACCTTAGCATGACGAACCGTAGGAAACTAGTGACCACAAATGATAATTCTAGATCATTAACCCCTAGACGTACGTGAACCTATAAAGCATCATCTATATGGAACTTACGAGCGAGAATGACTAGTGGAGTTAGATAGCTTCCGGTGTCTAAGATGAGAATCCTAGTGGGGGTTTGGCATGCAAGTATGCGGCTTGCATTACACTATTTTCATACTACATTACTTGCTTTTTATATAAATTGCACATGTCTTCATATTGCTAGTTATATTTTCTTATACAAACTTATATAGTTCTCACTGAGCCCGAATTTTGCTCATTCCCTCTTTCTAACAGTCTTGCATGTTAGGCTTCATGGCTGGCACGTGGTATAATTTCATAGAAACCTCTGATGTCCATTAGCCTCTTGTAGTTCTTTACGAGAAGGATAAAGATTGTATAATTGTTTTGTACTCCTAGTATATTATGTATTTATAATTACTCTTTGTTTAAGAACCGGATTAGATTCCTAATGTTAAAGTTGTATTTCAAGTAAACTTTTATAAACTATTTCAAAAATGTGGAATGGTTTTATTACTTATTTGGACGTGGATACGATTTGTATGAAAACTATTTTAATTCTCGCAAATTGGTTATTGACTATACGAACTTTACATACGGATTTTTCAAAATGAGGCTTTATTGTATGACTTATTTTAAACAATGTTTTAATTTATAGCAATTTTTCACCCACGTCAATGTACGACACCGTTATTAACCGTGTCCTGGAGGGCTAAACCTCATAACGGTATTCAGGGCATCACAAGTTGGTATCAGAGGATAGTTTAATTTTTCTTTGCGGGTTCATGGGTAAATGTATGTTTTGAGTGAGTGTTATGGTTATAATTCCATCGAGCCTTATATTGTTCCACGTTAATAATCCCTCATTTAGTATGAAACTCCTATTTTTTATTCATCGTCGTCTTTTTTAGGATATCTCAGTCAAGCGATGTAGGTACTACCTAGCCTCCTTTCATAAGTGTAAGTGTGGAGACTGAACCCATTTTAGGGATAGTGGATAAGGTTAATAAGGCCATGCAAATAGATGAAATTGAGATCATTTTGTTCGACTCATCTACTAGTTCGAATGAGCGAAAACCTAAGATTTATGCTTATTCTATTTGTGGATCTCTTGAATATAAGAGGACGAAGTGTCCCCTTAAAGTTTCTAGGATAGGTTGCTTCATTTGCAGAGGAAATCATTATCAGAAGGATTGTCCTAAGCATAGAGATGCGTCCACGTAGGTTGACAAGAGCAATCGACAGAGGTGAAGCATCGAGCATGGATTCTCGCGTGTCAACGTGTATGAGTACTTCCGGTCAGGAATACGCATTAGGAAGATGTATCCTATCTTCTGTGTCATTTTACCTATGCCATTCATCCATATGTGTTTCTCTAATGATAATTCAAAATTTAGCGTGTATTATTTCCTTATGAAGTCATTATTATCCTTATGAATGTGCTTTTTTACTATGGACAAGTTTTGCCGCTGGGTTAGCAATAAACAATTGTTGAGTTATATTTTAGTCAGCCACCTGATCAACGGATGACTATCTCATAAATCTTCAATCTTCTATTGCGAATAAGAGTTGAAACATGCTTCACTTATATAAGTGGCTAGTCTGACCCCATGTGTCCATTCTATTTGTTTTATTTCAACTCTTAAAGGTGAACCTTAACTTGATGATTTTGCAGTTATTATATTGCCCTTTTTGTGGATGCATGGTTACGCAAGTGTCGTATTGTTATAATTCATAGAAAGTTAGGATTTCTAACCTTTTTCCTTGGTAGGAATACCTAGATGGTGTTGTTGATTTTGGGTTATGTACCTTTATAAACTTCGGATTATCATAGTTCATGTAAACTTAGTTCCATAGAATTAGACTCCATGTTTAAAAGTTTAAATGCTCATTATGGTGTTCAACGACTCTATAGAGCTTCCGGGCTACTAGTACAGGTGGCTTGATGCCTCTAGGTGTGATACTGACGCGAACCCGAATCGTCTTTCCTAGCCAGGCTAATGGATCCCCAACCCTTGAACTACTAACGTTGCAAGAACCTTGGAATACGTCGAAAGATGGAAGATGGAAACCTCAACCCAACGCTTAAAGAAGCGCGAACCTCGGTATAATCGAAGACTCCACAATCAATTGGTGGGGAATTGATTGATAAGTCAAGAACAATTGAATTTATTCAATTCAACATGTTCATAGAGAACGCAAAGAGAAAACTCTCAATATTATTAATTATCAAAATTCTTTTTAATAAAACAATAATGCGCCTCCTTTAAATAGGAGTAAATAAAGTCTTAATCCTAATTCAAAAAGGAAACTATTTCCTATTTAGAAAAGGAAAATAATAACTCCTAAAATATTCCTAAAACAATAAGGAAAATAATAATAAATAATAAGGAAACTACTAATCTAATTCCTAATTGATTAATAAAATAAGACAACTAAAATAAACTCCTAAATAATTAAGGAAATAATATAGGAGTCTTGAAATTCTATGGAATTTCTTTTGAATTTCCATGCTATCATCATGTGTGGATCATCATTTGGAATGCCATGAATCACCATGGTTGAATAGAAACTAGAGCTAGGCTGGATCACATCATTCCCCTCTTCTTCAAGAAGATTCGTCCTCGAATCTGGCCTACCCATTCCTCGATTCAGCCAGTCTTGAACAACTTTGGCATTCGGACACTGCTTTGGAACTTGGAATCTCCCATGCCAATTGAATAAGTATTTTGAATACTTCCCATTCTTCCGTCGGAACTTAACATGAGATAATTCTGTTTTTCCTTCCCATGAAAACAAATATTTCGAATATCTTCGACGCTTGATTCTCCTTACAAAGCAAAACTCCTCTAAATTGAAACTATATTGTAATGTCATCCTCCGAAACTTGTTGAAGAAAACTAATAACATAAAGTTTGGATGGACATCAAAGCGATCCACTCCAATGAAATCAATATGCTCAACATTGTTAATCTTCAACTCAGCTCGAACATCATCTCTTGGCTTTGCAAAGAACTCATTCTCATCAACACCTATGGCTAGAAGTGCTTGCACTGTAATTTCATCATCTTCTTCTTCTTGCAAACTTGGAACTACACCTTCAACCCACAACTCACCTTCTTCAGCTGTCACTTCAATTTCCTCGATCTCATCGGTTTCCAGCTTATGCTCCAATGGCGGCTTAGATATGGTTGCTTTTTCCTCTTCTTTACAATGATTTGATTCGCAAGAGAACGCATTCGAACTTGGCTCTTCACTGTCCCTCATATGGAATTCAATATAAGCCTCCATCATCTTCCCCAATTTGTGCCATTCTTTGAGATCATTCAAAGGAGTCTTCTTCTTGATACTACCTATATTATTGTCTCGAACCCGACTTTCGCCAACCTCACCACCATGTCTTTTATTAGTAACACCCGAATCCCATTCATCTTCAAATTTAACTTTATGAGGCTGACCTTTCAATTTGTCTTTAGGAGCCTTATTCAATCGCATGCGCCGTTTAATCTCTAATTGCATTAATCGCGCACTATCACGTTTAATCTCCTCTTGAAGCCACCTTTCTCCATATTCTAAGTTTAGACAAGTCATGCTTGCTGCAAAACAAGGATTAGGGCAATAAAGATAATCCTCACCACACTCCCTTACGTGTTTTGCTCGATTGATGTCACCCTGATTTTTTTCGCTCGTATTTGTCGCTCAAAGTATTGATATACTCACAATCTTCTCTTTGGAACCCCAAAACAAGTTGAATAATATGAATATCACAAGTCCTCAACAACGAATCGTAAACCCAACAATTAAATTTAGACGCATTCAACAATGTAATACTAAGGACTCAAGAAACCAAATTATGTTCGTCCCTGCCATGAAAACAAATATTTCGAATATCTTCGGCACTTAATCCTCTTTGCAAAGCAAAATACCTCGATGTTCAAACCATACTTCAATGCGATCCTCCGCAACTTGTTGAAGAAGTCTAATAACATAAAGTTTGGATGGACATCAAAGCGATCCACTCCAATGAAATCAATATGCTCTATCTCGCCAATCTCCAACTCAGCTCGAACCTCATCTTCTTCCTCGATAGAAATATTATCAAAGTTAGCAACGTTAGTTGAAATCTCTTGCTCATTGACGCGCCCCTCAATTAAAATCAATTGGCCTTCCTCGATGCAGTTCTCACCCATATCCACACCTACGGTGGAAAGTGCTTGCACTTGTGGTTCTTCAACTTGCACTAGAGCTTCTTCATCTCCCTCTTTTTGCAAGCTTGGAATTAAACCTTCAACCCATAACTCACCTTCTTTAGTCGTCACTTCAATTTCCTCGATCTCATCGGTTTTTGGCTTATTCTCTAATGGCGGCTTAGAATTAGATTCCAATTCATTCTCCGGTAGTGGCTTAGATATGGATGCTTTTTGGTCCTCTCTACAATGATTTGATTCGCCAGAGGATGCATTCGAACTTGGCTCTTCACTGTCCCTCATATGGAATTCAATATAAGCCTCCATCATCTTCCCCAATTTGTGCCATTCTTTGAGATCATTCAAAGGAGTCTTCTTCTTGATACTACCCATATTATTGTCTCGAACCCGACTTTCGCCAACCTCACCACCATGTCTTTTATTAGTAACACCCGAATTCCATTCATCCTCAAATTTAACTTTACGAGGCTGACTTTTCGATTTCTCTTTAGGAGCTTTATTCAACCGCATGCGCCGTTCAATCTCTAATTGCTTTAACCGCGCACTATCGTGTTTAACTCCTCTTGAAGCCACCTTTCTCCATGTTCAAAGTTTAGACAAGACATACTTGCTGCAAAACAAAGATTAGTGCAATAAAGATAATTCTCACCACACTCCCTTTCGTGTTTCACTCAAAAATATGCCACTCTAATTTTACCACTCGTATTTGTCGCTCAAAGTATTGATATACTCATAATTTTTTTTTTCTCTCTGGAACTTCAAAACAAGTTGAATAATATGAATATCACAAGTCCTCAACAACCAATAGCACACCCACAATTAAATTGGACGCGTTCAAAAAAGAGTAAATTACCAAGGATTTAAAGAAACCAATTTCTAGCAATATTAAGAGCCAAACAAATTTCTAGAATTGCTAGAGTATGCAAGCAGAATTTTAAAACAATGGCAACAAACAAATCCCTAATTTAACACAAATCAAATATCCTATGACTTTCTAGATTTTTTCCAATCAAACGGAATTTATATGGACCAAAATCACAGGATTAAAAACCCCACAAGATGTATCAATGAATAATCTAGGGTTTTAACAATGAGCTTAACTAAAGATCACAACTCTAGCGAGAATGAATTCCAAATCGAATACTAGGATGCTAGAATTATCAATCAACAAATAGAATAAAAACCCTACCAATAACCAAAAATCAATACTAGGGTTCTTCCAACAAAGAAAATTTCAAAAAATTTTTTTCCAAAAAACACTGTTCACGCGAAATCACTGTTCATCGCGCACTGTTCATTGTGGTTACTGTTCATCGCGATTACTGTTCACACAACTGTTCATCACTGTTCATGATTACTGTTCATGCGCACTGTTCACGGCACTGTTCACTTTTTTTTTTTCAGAATCTATAAACACCCTAACAAAGATTTTTGGAATAAGATTCACAAGGGTAAAGATCTAGGGTTTTAAGAATCTACTACGAAATTGAAATAACAATAAATTAAAGATAGAAAACCTAGATAGAAAATTCTCCTCTGATACCAATGACGCGAACCCGAATCGTCTTTCTTAGCCAGGCTAATGGATCCTCAACCCTTGAACTACAAACGTAGCAAGAACCTTGGAATACGTCGAAAGATGGAAGATGGAAACCTCAACCCAACGCTTAAAAAAGCGCGAACCTCGGTATAATCGAAGACTCCATAATCAATTGGTGGGGAATTGATTGATAAGTCAAGAACAATTGAATTTATTCAATTCAACATGTTCATAGAGAACACAAAGAGAAAACTCTCAATATTATTAATTATCAAAATTCTTCTTAATAAAACAATAATGCGCCTCCTTTAAATATGAGTAAATAAAGTCTTAATCCTAATTCAAAAAGGAAACTATTTCCTACTTAGAAAAGGAAAATAATAACTCTTAAAATATTCCTAAAACAATAAGGAAAATAATAATAAATAATAAGGAAACTTATTCAAAAAGAAAACTACTAATCTAATTCCTAATTGAATAATAAAATAAGACAACTAAAATAAACTCCTAAATAATTAAGGAAATAATATAGGAGTCTTGAAATTCTATGGAATTTCTTTTGACTTTCCATGCTATCATCATGTGTGGATCATCATTTGGAATGCCATGAATCACCATGGTTGAATAGAAACTAGAGCTAGGCTGGATCACATCAGATACCATGGTGGAATTATGTGGTATCCTCAACGACACATAGGCCCCTCCTGGTGAACCAACCCTGGTGTTTGTGACATAGGTTAAGAAAGTTTTGGTTCGATTGATGACTTTTCTTGGAGTGTTTCATCACCACATAGTAAATTGAGACCGAGTTTTAGACCGAATTTTAATTTAATATTAAAATTTGGGTTAACTACAAAAAAATGTATAATGTGTTTGTACCAATTTTGCAATTTTGCAATCTTGACAATGTACAATTTTTTTATATATATAAATTAGACAACAAACTTTATGTCTGGTTTCATTTAGTTCATATGTTAGGATTTTAAACAAATACAGTTAGTGATTGATCTCAGAAATTGCATTTCTAATCCCGTAAACAATGCTCAATTAACTTCTAGATACTGTCTAAAATCGAAAATTGCTTGTAAATTCAATTCAAGTATGAAAAGAAGGCACTACATTGTATTTCTGTGTTACTAAGCCATTTTGCCGGCCTAAAGTGGTTAAGCAACTAAAGTTGTATGTAAGAAAAAGGGTTGAAAGTAAAAAAGTGCAAAAAGAAGGCTCGAATAAGAAGTCAATATCCATTCTGAGGCCCGAGGTGAGAAAAACTCCACAAACTACCCCCAAAGCACTAGCAAGAAGAGAATATCAAGTCCCCAAGCATGAATGAAGTGAATGTAGATGTCCAAAAGTGATTCCAAGAGAAAAGAAGCTCAATCGAATCAATTGTATAAGTTTTCGAGCAAAACCAAGAACAACTGTAAAAAGCTCGAAGTTGTAGCTGATCAAAATTTTTCTCCATCAAGAATTTAAAGAAATCTCCAGAAATAGAAGTTGTAGAGCTTTGAATTAACTACGTGTAGACGAAAACATTGTGTTAATCGAAATTTGGAGCAAAAAGTTATGAGTAAAAGAAGAAGCATCCAAAAGAAAAAGAAAAAAACATACATGAGGATCGATCCCCACACCAGGATCGATCCCCATGTGGTGAGGATCAACCCCCATCTCAATTTTTGGCCCGTTTTTGGTTCAGCTCTTTTTTTCAAGGGTTATTCACCCCACGACCAAAGACACTTGTATATCATATAAAATGGCATATATCTCATATTTTAGGGTATGCACAATTTAGAATCGATTAACAGAAAGGTAGAGAGCACTGTAACTTTCTTGGGAATTTTTGCACTGCATCTGAAGATTGAACTTTGAGTGATTTTTTATTTATTTCTTCAAAACAATTGTTAGGTTAGTTTATTTATGATATTTTAAGGCTGGAACATCAGTATATTCAACATTAATTCATCGTTTAATTCAGTTTTCAATTCAAGTTTCAATCGCGTACCATAAACCCTAATTTTTTATTTTATTTAATTGCTTTCGATTGTTCATTTGCTTTTATATTCATAGATTGGTTAATTTAGATCATGTATATTCTGGAATCAACCTTAAACCTTTGTTTTAGGGGGCTGGTTCTAGGGTTTATAAGTCTGTTTTGTCGGTTTTTTGTCGATTAATACTTGATTATTGTTTTATATTCAAATAGTTTATATCTTTTTCATGATATTCATGTGTGATTCATTGTTCATCATTTATAATATGATTTTCCAGAATTTTTAAGGTTTAAGTCGAGTTTGTTCAGTTTTTGTCAGTTTTGAGTTTGTTTACTGTTTTAGCCGTAAAATCTTCGTTTTAAATCAAAATTGAGAAATTCCAAAGCCAAAGTTTTCAACTATGATTTTCTATATTATTAGGTATTGTTATACTGTTTCCCATGATCTCTAAGCTTATTTTCATGTTTGATTTGATTATGGCTAGTTAAATCCTTTGTTAGGGGTCCGTAATGAAATATGTATAATTTATCTTTGAATGCCATCCAATCTAGGTTTGAATATGATTTTTTTCATTTGTTATAGATCGCCTACTGATGTATGAGTATTTTCTTATTTTTGCATGTGTTAAAAATATGTTTCCATAAGTTAGCTCAAAAGTTCTATTTGATTAAAAAACCGTAAAAAGGTCAATTCACGGATTTTGCACCAAAATCCTAACATGGCTAATTTGAGGACGATCTTTATCTTATAATTAGTTGGGTTAGTTCCTAAGTGAATTGGATGATTTGACGATGTTTATTCATGTAAGTGCCAAAAAAGTACTAGTTTTGACTTTCGACATTCTTTTTAAGATGGATTTGCTTTGAATCACGTTCAAATTTATTCAAACTTATAGGAGTGTTAAGCTACTAATTTTTAAGAAGTTTAATTAACTTGAATTGTTTTTGTCACGCACTAGCAATACTAGGCTCTAAATTATAATTTTAAAGTAAAAAAAGCTTCACTGTTGAATTATATTGCTCAAAACTAGTCTATATAGTCTTTGTCACACATTGGCTATCATATACTTGTAGTAGCAATATAATTCGATGGTTGGAGAGTCTAGGATCTGAATTTTATAGAAAAATCTTTTTTAAACTTAGATTCGGATTACCCGATTAGACTAGTTTCGTACTCCTTAACTATGGATACCCCTAATATTTGTTTTCCATTATTTTAAGTTCATTTAATATTCTATTTTGTTTACTTAGTGCGCTGTTTTAATTAATTTATTTATTTTTAGTTTATTTGCATGTTCCCGTAGTGCATTTAAGAAGTTTTTTAGGTAGATAACTTGCGCTTGTGGATTCCCTTTACTTTTGTACCATAAAAATATATTTACCTTTATTTTTAGTTTAGTTAATTAGTAATTTTAATTTAGTTTCATTTCCTTCATTATTCCTCAATTCTATCATCTTTTCTTTTCTTTTCCCTTCTTCCCTCTGTAAAGAGATACCTAGAAGAAATAGATTCCTTATCTTTCCTGTGGTTTGACCTTGTACTTTCACAGGTATACTATAACTTGACCGCTTACACTTGGGTGTAATAAAATGCACTTTTTACGCATTGTTAGTTAATAATTGATGACATGGCACTGACTCATCTACCAACTTGGCGTGCCACATAATGTATATATATATTTTTAAGGAGCTTGACTTATGGAATACTTTTTTGGTGCCATAAGTTTAACACCTAATGTATCAATAGGTAATAAGTCTCTTGTCATAAAACACCATAATTATTCAAATTTTGCTTCTTTTTTTTTTTAATATATAATGGTTAGTGGTGATTCTTTGTTTGTGGGAGTTAAACCGTTTCCAGGACTTGATACATGTAAGTAGGGTAAAATGATATCACATTTAATAATTTAATATGATATGTCAATCTCCTAAAAAGAGAAATAAAAGAAATATATGATATTAGTCAGAGCCGGCCCTGAGTTTTGAGGGGTCTTACACACAAAAAAATAATAAAATAAAATTGGGGCCCTTTTACATTTTAGTATATTCATTTATTTCCTTTTTGAACCAAAAAAATTGCATTTTTTGTATATCCATGCATTTTTTTAAGTGGCTGCTATGCTAGCTTGTTTTATTTGATGTAGGGTTATTTTAAGGCTGATGCTAAAGGTACATTTTTTTTTAATTAGTGCACATCATTTTAAGGTAAAAATATTTTTTACTACCTGTTATAATTAAGGGCACATCTAAGAAAAAAAAATCTCTTTCACAAATAAATGAATATCAAATCTATAATTTAGTTAATATTAATTTTCTTAAAGCAAAATGAAATTCTTCTAATTTGAAGCTATCATATTTGGTGGTCTTAAACAATTAAAATTAAACTTTAAAGGAGAACATGTGCCAGGAATTATATTTTTCATTGTATCATTTACAACAAACCTACACTCGTTAGAGGTGTAGTTGGTTGTCTTTTACAAAAAAAAAAAAAAAGAAAAAAAATTCAATAGAGTTGTAAGTAAAAACATCGTGTCTCTTTATGATCAGATTAATAGCCAAATTTCTTCATTTAATTGAATACCAACGAAGAGATATTGTGGATATGAAGAGAAACGAAAAACCCAAAAAAAAAAATGTATTGAAAGTGCTTTTAATAGATTGACCAAAGTAAAAAAATATAAGTTTCACATAAAAGAAATGTGTGCTTAATTTAAACAAATAAAAAAAAAACCGAGTATGCCCCTGCTACACAATTTTTAGTTGCGAAGAGGAGACATTTTAGAGTAATTCTACATAAAAATAAAAAACTGACATATCACTGTACTAATTACTCATTGGTTAAAATTGAATGTGATATAGTTATTTTAACCAATACATGATGGCCATATTAGATATATCAATTTTTATGTTAGTATTTTTTTATGTCTATTTACAATTATTGTAGTTTATTATAATTTTTATTATGATGTGACCTATATAAATTTAAGTGTAACTTATTCAAGATTTGCTCTAACTAACTCATTGATGTGCACCTGGCCTTTGAATCGATAGTGTTTTGATTTAGTATAGGAGTGGGTGTAGCAAAATAGTGTTAACTTGAACAATTAGCCGCTGAACCGGACTTTAGCAAGTGTAATACACACACATATATACAACAAATTAAAAAATCGGAAGCCTTGCTAAGTCGGAACCACAGGCGACGGTTTGGGCCACTTATGCCCAGGGCCAGCTCTGATATTATTATTTTTTTTGAGAAATTTGACATATCTTATTAAATAGTAAGAGTATACTATTTAACCTTACAATTAAAATTACTTGTATCAAGTTCTTACCATGGTTCAACTTTCACAAATAAAAAAATCGCCACTTAGAATTAATAAATAAAAAAGGATATATTCGGTGTAAAACTTTCGCCACTATAATATATATATTTCGGATATGTTATGCTCCTTAAAAAAAGGCAATTGCCTCTTCGCTTCTAACCCCCGGATGTCAAGAGTGTTCATAATTTAATCTAATTCGACTAAACCGGCTGTACAATTCAATCCAAACCCAATCCGATATTACTATATTTTATGGCTGCTGAA